>VZTG01002434.1:1669254-1708474 GCA_013397845.1 Melanocharis versteri
TGACACCCTGAGGGGGAGCGGGGATGATCGTGTTGGGGTGTGTGTCTGGATGTTGGGGTGTGTCTGTGCAGGGTCCGGGGTATGTCTGTGTGTCTGTGTGTCTGTGTGTCTGTATTTACACACACGGGTCTGTCTCTGTGAGTCTGTGCGAACACCTCTGTGTGTCCCCATGTGTGCATGACAGCCACCCCACCCCTCACACCGAATCTGACCCTCCATGGGCCAAACTGGTCCCAGCTGGGCAGTGCCAGGTGATGCTGGGAGCAGGGGGACTGGGACAAGCCGCGACACTGATGGGGCTGGAGACCACGAGCCCCGCCCACAGCTCCCAGGGGTCCCCAGCCCCTGTGCTCAGCCCCTCCCAGGCATCCTCCTGCCTCAGACCACCCTTCACCTGTCCCAGAAATTGTCATCCTGCCTCCCCATTTTGGGCAGGTTTTTTTATGCTGTTTTAGCAACACAACACACCTTTAATCAGGATGATTAAAGTGTGGCTGGCACTGAGCCGGCCCTTGGAACAGAAGTGCTCTTCTCTCTCCCCAGGCACTGTCATTTGAGGTAAGGACTGGCCCGTATATTTTTTTGTGATGGTTCGAGGTGTCTCAAACCATCTCCAAAACCACCTCCTAGCCAGCGATTTCCTTTAGCAGCCCTGCAAGAAGGTGGCAGGGAAGAGAGAAAAGGATGGGTGCAGGAGAGAAATTTTACTCCTTTCAATTTAATAGCAACAACACCAACACCAGCAAAGCCAAAAAACCTGAAGCGTGGAGTAATAGAGCTGGGAGACAGCCTGGGAACAGGCAAGCAATGGCCCCTCTCCAAATGGCAGCTGGCAACCTGGCACAGCACTCAGCTGCATTAGACACACGGCCCAGGGAAAGTGCCCATGGGAATGCAGGAGATACCCTGCATGGTGGAGAGGATGGGCATGGAGAATGGATCCAGCATCCTCTGTTCCACAGCTGTGACCCAGTCCCCAGGGTCTTGGTCTCTGCGTGAGGAGGTTGCTCTGAGGTTCTTCCATTCCCCTTCGCAATTACCACCTGTGCTCATGCCCTTGAAGCATGGAAGACCCCTTCCTTCCTGGAGCAGGGATATCCCATTCTCCCATGTCCCATGGGATGCCCAGAAGTCAAGGAATTCCCACTGAAATTGCTTTGGACTAATAAATGCATAGGCAATGACATGAAATAGCAGGGGCCACCATGAGGGTGGCTCTGGGGTCAAATGTCTTCCTGGGGAGACAGCGGATAAGAGGTGCCATCCCTCCTCTGCCTTTGCTGGAGAAGGAACAGGCTGGTTTCCCTAGGCAGGGAGCAGACACTGCCAGGTCCCTCCTGGTGCCAGGAGCAGGGTGCTCTAGGGTTCAGTCCCCACACTGGTGCCACACAAACCCTGCGCCAGCCACAAACACTGAGGGCTCTTGCCAGCCCCGGAGCTGCAACTGACACCTGGCAGCTGGAAGAAGAATCAGCCAGAGGGGACATGGATGCCACTGGCACTCCATTAGAGATCTTCACCCATAGAGATCAGCAGTGAGGAGAGGGAAGATTTGCCAAGGGCTCTTTGCAAATTTGCTGCTGGCTGGCACACAGTGCTCCTGTTCCTCAGGGCTGCTTTGGGAGATACAGCCCCAAAAACCTCAAGCCTCACCCATGGATCAAGGACAGGCTTTAAGCAGCATAATTTCTTCCAGCTGCCAGGTCAAGGGGGGATGGAAAGACTTGGAGCAATCAAACAACTTTGCAAACCAAGATAAATTAATAAAAGGAGTAAGTACTTCTGAGCAAGCTGTTCCAGTTCTTCTGGGAGGAAGTGACGCCAGTCCAGACTCTGGCCCCTATATTTAGTAAAAATCTAAACCAGACATTGATAATATTATTAAAGACAGGAAGGAGTAAAAGAAGACGTAGCCGTGCTGGGATGACTGATCTATTTATGCGAGATGGCGGGAGGAGTGCTGTGAGAAAGGTGTCTGGGGTCAGGAGAGCTTCTGTGAGCCCTTCCCCTCCACCAGCAGAAGATGTCTAACACAGCAGGCTCAAGCAGTCCTAACCCAGTTTAACAAGCAGTACAAGAGGGAGAGGTGGTTAATAAAACCCTAGCTGCTTCCCACGATGATGTGGAGGGGGTGTGGGAATGAGAGCTCTTCTGCTGCCTTTTTGAGAATCACCTGGACAGAAATGCTGGCCAAGGGACAGAGTGTTGGCTGGGCACTGCTCCATTTGCCCATGCAGAACAGGGAGGTGTTGAGTAAGACAAGGAAACTAAGTGTGACCTTGGGTAGGCGATGTCTCTTCTGTCCTTGCTCAGGGCAGAGACTGAGTTGTTTCCCTGCAGTGCCCACAGCAGCAGGGCTTGACTCTGGATTCTCCTTGTGTCACAGTGAGTGTGACAACCTGGTGTCCTTGTAGAGAGAGGGAAGCACTCACCAAAACAGGGGAGTCTGGAGGGAAAGGTGGCGATGTGACAGCTGTGTGACTGCCTTTGTGCAGAGCCTGGGGGAGAGTCAGAAGTCCCCACCATGTCTCCATGGGACCCCGTGTGGGCAAGGGATGGAGGTCAGGTGTACTTTGCTTGGTTATACTCTTCATCACCCCCAAAAAGCAGTGGCTTCAACCGTCTTAAAAATCCCAAGCACCTGAATCCCTGCAGTGAGACCCTTAACAGCAACAACCCACCTTACACAGAGGGTGAAAATCCAACCAGCCTTGCTCCACCTGGGACCCCCGCCAGGCCTCTGCCTCCAGCTCCCCTCTCTGCTGGGGGCATCTGAAAAATGCACCACGACAGGGAGCTCTCACCAGAAAAAAGGGAGGATGATCCTTGCAGGAAGGGCGTGATCTCCCCCTTCACATCCCTACGAGACTGGCTGGTGTCCCCTGGCTTGGAGGGTGAGTAGATCTGCCCAACCATGAGTCACCATCCAGCAGGATGAGGGGATGCTGCTCTGCAGTTCCCAGCGATGCACCAGCTCGGCTGTGGGTGACTTGACATCCAAGCGATAATTTTTTTCAGCCTGAAATGCTTTTTCACTGCCATTGTCAAATCCTATCTAAAAATCATCAAATTAATTAGAAAACAAAAAATGACATTTTATGGGCTGTTAGTGCTGTAAGTGGACTAAGGCCTTATGGTATTTAGAGAATGTTAGGAAAACAACTGCAATATTTACATCTGGGAAAGTTACCAGGCCCAGGCAGAAGCTGCATTTCAAAACATTTTTGTTTAACATACTCAGCCTTGGTGATGACAAATATTACTGCACATCATTACTCCAATTTTTCAGGGCGTTAATACCTCATCCATTGCAAATCACATCTGCTGCAGACTTGGCAGCTTGGATGTGTTTTTATAGGTCCCCATTTGTTCTGAGTTTCTTTTCCAGTTTTGACTTTGAAACTCTCAAGAAGTCAGTGAAAGTCAGCGAGAGGTGACAGCAGTGGGAACGGGGGACTCCTGCCAGCCCACAGCCCAGGTGCAGAGTGATTGTGCACCATGAGTTGCTCTGCTCACCACCTGGAGCTGGTGGGGACATCCAGGACTGGCTTGGTCTCCAGTTCTACCTTTACTTGCTGGGCCTGGCAGCTGAGGGGATGTCCATGAGGGCAATGAAGTTCCCATGTAGACATCCCTGCTCACCCACCTCTCAAAGCAGAGACACTTCCCTATCCTGGGTGCTGCTTGTATTGACCACTAAGTCTGAAAATGGGTTTCATTTGGTCCTCCTCATCCTTGTTGATGCTGATCACTGTCTCCCTGCTGTGCTTGCATCCCTGTGGAGCCTACATCTGCAACTCTGGATTCAGTGCAGCACGGTTGGATGTCCTTCACCAAGGCCCCAAGGGACTCATCCCGCTGTTGATGGTTTCTTTTGGACCTTCTGGATACCTTGACATGCTATTGTAATGCAGATTGCACAGTGTCTTCCTCCTGGGGACTCCAAGAAAGTAGACAGAGTAAATAATTCAAAATGAGCAATTTCTTTAAAGATTTTTGTCTTTCTTTTTTTTTGTTTTCTGTGTCATACACACATTGTCCATGAAGAAAATGAGAAATTCTCCAGTGCACTTGTTAGGTGCTATTCACAAGTCTCTTTGGAGAATAACTCTCAGCTTGTGCCTGCTTTCAAACTAAGGAGTCTGTCACCAAATCTTCAAGGTGCAATTTAGGTCATGGCTCAGCAAAATACACATTTCAAACTGTGCATCCCAGGGCAATGTCCAAAATCCACCCTGCATGCTTAGCCATGTCCAAACACCAGTGTATGGAGAGGGAAGCCTTGTCTCTGCCCTCCTGGCACTGCTCAGATCCAAGCACAGACATCATGAACCCCATTTTTACAAGTGGTCACTGCTTTGGGGGCTTCATTCAAGACATCAAAGCCATGTCGTGGGCACCCCAGGTTTCAGTCTCCTTTGGGTGGTGGTGAAGGAACGTCAGCCTGAGTCCGAAAGTCTTCACAGCAAAACTTTTCCTTTGTTGCTATGCCTTTGGTTCTCCCACACTCCTGATGTCCACGAGGATATCTCCAGTGACCCTTTGCTTGAGGAGTCTCACCTTGTCATGCATGAGGGGCATCATCTGTTCCTCAAAAGGCAGAGCCGGTTCAAGGCTTGTCAGCGGCATTGGCCAAACCAAGTGATGCTATTCCAGGGCTGTCATTAAAATGAAGCTATTCAGTTTCACCAAAGCCATCCCTGAAGCTGATTCCAGCAAGAAAGGTTGACAGGGAGCACACGCCTGCCTTGGAGACATGTACATGCAGCATGACTTTCTTTTTATTTACAGAGCATCAGATTGCACATTCCCTAAGAGCTCTGATTCATCCCTCTCAAACCCTAGAACAAATATTCCAGAATCAGTCTACGGCATGGGGACAGGCTTTGTTCAGTGCTTTGAAAGAGAGCAGGTAAAGTCATTACCCTCACTTTGCATAGCAAAAAATGATATGCATAAAGCTGCATAGAACAACCCTGCAAAGCTCAAAGGAAACAAATGGGCGACTTGCACCATGAATTTCAATGGGACTTTGTGCCGCCAGGATAATAGCCAGGGAGACAGTGAAATATTGCATGGAGAGACAGTGGGCAGTAAAAACATGTTCGACTTGCTAATGTAGTGAAATATCCCGCAATATCACACGGGGGGAGATTGCAGAGCAATTGTGCGGGGACACGTGGATCAGCCTGGGAGGTAATGGAGCACACATGGGCCCAGGACAGCAATCATTTGGGATGGGAACTGCAGGGATCTTTTAACCACAGGGAGTCACCCTGTGGCTTCTCTCTGGAGCTGCCCCCCTGGCTTGAACAGCTATTTATCCAGCTTGCCTTAGAGGCAGAACCTGGTTTGCAGGGAGGTCTCCAGCCAATTTTTCACATGGGTTAACTACAGCCCTTCGAGCACCTGACCTGGGATGGAGATCTGTAGCCAAGTTTCTTATTATTATTCCCAGCAACTGCCTTCACCCTGATCCCTGGCTGCCAAACACAGCCTGCCTCAGGTTCCCCCCGTTCTGTGGTCCCAAACAGGAGAGACAAAGCAGTTTCAGAAGGGGCTGGCCCCAGGGAGCCCCAGCACAGGCTACAGCATCCCAGCAGCATCCCAGCTCTATTGGGATGGTGTCCCAAAGCATCTCTGCCTTCTGCGAGCTCTCTGCTCCTTCAGCTGTCCTTGTGGGATGCCCTGTGGGCCATGGGCTCAGCAAAGTCTCTAAATATAGACTGAAGAAAGTCATCCTCCTATTTGACACCCGGAGAAAAGGAGGTTTGCACGTAGCTGGATAATTCACCCGAGGATGGAGTGGAGTGAATTAGCATCCTTTAAATTAAAGAGCTTTAAACAGCATCTTCTCCCCAAATTGCCACTATATCCATTTCAATAGTTATTGCAAACACTTTGCAAGTACACCCAGAGGAAGAGGAAGGAGGAGGAAGAAAGCCAAGAAAGAGTGGATGGGCGATGCTGTAACGTGGTGGGGAGGGGCTGGGAGAAGCCCATTTGCACCAGGAGCAGCTGCACTGTTACCAAGAAAAAGATGCTAAAGCCAGGAATTCCCTAAGGCACCCTAAACTTCTATGGATTGCTGATGGTGAAAGCAGTAAATGAAAGGACACCTCTGAGTGAGCACTCATGTATTAAGCAGACTTGGAGGTTGTCCCCACGCAAAACAGAATGTGCCTTTCAAAGCTGTGTAAGTCCACAGCAGATACAACAGGTGAGGGGTGCGAAATCCAGACACAGAAACCTCATCAGGACCTTCAAGCTGCATTGTCAAGATGTCCATGACAAGGGGAAATGGCAGTAGTGTGTCTGACTGCCACCATGGAGGCTGGCTACTGGTTCCTGTGCGTGGCCACCCACACTATTTAAGGCTATTCAAGCGTCATTTGTATTTTGGGCCAAAGGGAGATGGGGAGAAAGGAGAGAATAGCTGAGATGTGTAGGTGAAGCTACAAGACAGGACTGGTTACGGCTCAGCTGTGGACATTTAAACTCTTTGGCTCTGAAAAGCAGAGAAAAAACTAAGATGGGTGAAAGCAGTGAACAAATTAGAA
Source organism: Melanocharis versteri (assembly GCA_013397845.1). Lineage (NCBI taxonomy): Eukaryota > Metazoa > Chordata > Aves > Passeriformes > Melanocharitidae > Melanocharis > Melanocharis versteri. Next base: position 1,675,815 of record VZTG01002434.1, read on the forward strand.
ATTCAGATGGGAATCCAGCTATTCAATCCACCAAATCTGGGATTAATGACACCATCTCAGCTTCTTCTCCTATTTTAAGGCTGACTGGAGATCTAGGAGAACATGAGCGCTCTCAGGAAGGAAATGGAAATGGGCTCAGAATGAGTCATGTGGTGCATCTCCTTTCCTCAGGATTCCAGGAGCAGAGACCTTCAAATCCATCACCTGGGTCCAGGCAGGCTGAGTGCATCCTTGAAATAACAGTGTGGGGAGCAATTCTGCCTCCACACCAACCCAGCCCCAGGACTCTGAAGGCAGCGCTCTGGTAATGTCCCTTTTACTGACACGGCATTCAAAATAGGGCAGCTGGGGCTGCTGACTCAGAGGTCCCCAGGTAAGGAAGGAGCTGCTGGGAAGGCTCCAAAGCTGTGAGCAGATCCCACGACGAGCCCCGGCCGTGCAAGTGACTACAGCCATCCAAAATAGCATTTGTCTCCGCTGAGACTCACAAGCTCCTTGGGAAGGGAAGGACCAGCTATTCAGCAGTGCTGTCAGATCCCAGGGGAATGTTTTGCTCAGAGAATGGGAGTTTGGAGGTTTTCTGCAGCTTCCCCTCCCAGTCTCAATTTACCTCACCAAATTAAAAGCAGTGTGGGCTGGAAACGACGTTAAAAGGAAAGAGACGACAGAAAAATCACACTGAGCGTATTGTTCTGGATAAATAAGACACAGGCGTGTTGTGGAAGGTAGCTAAACCCAGCCCACAAATGGTCTTCTCCTGCCAGGAAGATGTGACAAAAATAATTACTTGGGCTATACATAATTATTGTGCTGCTTTGAGCAGCTGCCTGCCCTTGGCACAGTTAAGGGAGCCTTCCCCTGATATTGATTAGTGACATTAACCACGAGCCCATTAAAGTCCTGACCTGCTGAAGGGGCTGGGATGTCCCCAGTGATGGTGCTGGGTGCCCACCTGTGTGTCTGCCCATGCTGATGCAGGAGCACCCTGTGCCTGCTGCAGGAGGAATGCTCCCAGTTGCCACTCCCAGTTGCACCAGTGCCTGGAGACGGATGGATCCCAGTGCAATCCTGCATCAAGATCTCCACTCAGGAGATGCTGGTTGCCACTGGCAGGGCCAGGTTGGCACCACAGATGCCAGCGATGGTTTGTGGAACTCATGGGAGGTAGGACCAATGCTGGAAAACACAGAATTGGTTTGATGATAAAAAAAGGAAGGGAAAATGTAATGAAAACCCTTTTTTTTTTTTTCTCGCTTGGGTGAAGAAAGTTCCAAATCCCTCCAGATTTGGTCCAGCTGCCAGAAAGAGACCTGTTGCATGGGTCACTTGGGGAAATCTCCATGGAATAAATTAAATGTTCTTCATTTAATTCTCTCAAAGGAGGAAATAAGAGTTTTACAACCAGCTGTCAAATGCTCGGCAGCTAAAATATCAACAAAGTATGACAGATGCAAGACTGAAAAAGCCTCTGAGGTTTCCTTTTATTGACTGGGAAGTCTCTGGTTTCTATCTTATTATCTTTCAAGCTAAACTGATATGAGTTGAACAATCAGGAAATTGAATAGCATCATTGGCAAAGACCATCCTCTCCCAAAATAGCTGACAGTGATGAATACCTGAGAAGATCCATTGCTTCAGCATGGTGGGATCTAACAAAAGAGTGCTTGATCTTATCTCACACAACCATTTGACCAGAGGTGATGGAACACCAAACGTCCTGCATCTCCTTTATCTGGGAATAACCTAACGTCTGGGTCACATGGAGCCCGGTTGCAGATTGATAATCGCATACTTGAAGATCACAGGCTATGAAAATTATTGCTGTGCTGGCTGGAATAAATTATGCAAAGCAATGCGTTATCTGGAAGGCTGCGACGCACAGGCACACGCGCACACGCACACTTCGCTTTCCAATCACTCTCCATGCAGATGTTCTGCTGCAAAGACATTTTAATTAATACATTGAAAATACGTTTCCTGCCTTGTCTGAGCCGGAGATGAGCAGGGAAATGACGCTGAGTGGGGTAAAGCCCCCACTGCAAAAGAAATGGAGAAGGGAAACGCAGTGATTTAAAACCAGACAGAACTAAGAGGTGTCTGATCTGGGGCCCAGTCATGCATTGAGCAGGTGCTGGCAGGAGGGTGAGCTGCAGGAACAAAGATGCTCTCCTGAAGGCAGTGTGGGGCTGTAGCACAACTCAATCTTCACTATCCCTTTCCCTGAGGGACAGTAAAGATTGAGTTGCTGAGAACATCCCTTCAGCCACTCTTCATCCCTGGCATTCCCACTGCCTTTGTGTGCATCACCAGGGCTGACCCAGGTTAAGGCTCAGTGAGTCACTGTTCAAAGCAGAAACCAAACCTAATGCATGAAAACGTGGCTCTTCCAGAAGGGCCACTGAAATGAAAAGGCCCGGTCAAGACACCAACCACACCAGCAACCTTTGGATACAAATATCTTTCCAGACAGAGAAATAATCTGAAAAAGCAATTTCTACCCCTCAGTACTAGCTGAAAGGCTGGGACATCTGCCCTAATTATGAAAAGGATTTTTAGCTTTCATGCTCTTCTCCTTTTCTATTTTATTTTTACTGACTCTCCTGCCTCACCTCTGAGACTCTCCCACACAGACCAGCCAAGGACCGCAGTGGCACCAATAAAGAGAAAGGGGAAATTTGTCCAGCTGTCCCCAGTGCCCGCCCTGGGTGGCACATTCACAGGGACACGACTCAGTAAGCACATCCTGCCCAGCTCACAGCTGATTTGGCCTCAGTGGGGGTCACACAACCATCTAACATGTTCTTCTCCATCATGTTCCATCAGAACTCAAGGAGAGCAATCACTAAAACCAACGTCTGAATGTAATCAGCATGGAGGCCTCCTGCCTCAAGCAGGGAGACCCCCAAATATACTCCCTGAAGAAAAAAGATGTGAAATTAGCCTTGCCAGGCTACGGAGTGCTTTTAAATTGCAGCAGAAGTGTTTGAGAGATAGCTCTGCTCTCCACAGGAGCTTCTCCCCATCCTTGAGATTTAAGCCTGTTAATAGTGGAGTATGATGATTTTATCTGTTTTTATTGCACTTTTTATCATAAACAGTCCCCAAAGTGATTTGCTATCATGTCCTCTGAGAGCTGCTGAAACACAGGCCCTGGTGGGAAGCAGCAGCAAGGCAGCCACCACGCAGCTTATACGGGAGAGGAAGGGGGAATTTGGACCAAGAAAACCACGTCCTTGGTTCCTCAGACCCTCACAAACCAGCAGCAATGTGGGATTTTTGGTCCTACCCAAAAGATCTGTGTACTAGAAAGTCCACTCTGTCTATCTGATGATAGATGGGTGGGATGACAGAGCAAACTCTGACCTTGGCCACGTTGGGACTCTGCTCCTGGGAAAAGCAGTCGCTCCAGCCTCAAGCCCAACCCATCCCTCGCTTCTCCACGCTGGACACACATCCCCCTCAGGGAACACAGCCTGTGTTCACCTCAGCTGCCAGGCCTGAGCCACCATCCCTGGTCCTCAGTCAAGAACACATGGAAATGCATTTCTCCTGCCCTCCTTTTGGATAGACCTTCCCAGAACAAAACCTGGGGTTATTTCTGTAACCTCTGTTCAAAAACTGTCTGACCTACCAATATTAGAGCATGGACATGGGGAAGGCAGTGTTAGAGGGAAAGGCAGAGAAATGAAAGGTGGAGGGGCAGGGGAGTGGGAGGAGATGAGTGCAACTGGAAGAGGAAAAGCAAAGGGAAGATTTGTCCTTGATGAGCAACAGCCAGGAAGGGTGAGAGAAGCAGAGACTCATTGCAGCCACAGTCCCTGCTGCTGTGCAGTCCCACAGGATGCATGCTGTGTCTCTCCCCAAGGACTTCTGTCTCTGCAGAAGCTGCAGATGAGATCCCAGCAGCTGAGAACATCCTCCAGGCCAAAACCAAACAATTCACCCTACCCACCGGGGTCCAGAGACCCTGGCTGCAGAATTAACCTGGCTGCCCCCTGCCCTGGCCTTTGTGTGGGGGTGCCAGGAGCCACTGGCCAGCTGCACTCAAGATCTGGCAGTCCTCCAGCACCATGCCACTGTCCCTGGCCACCGTGCATTTGTCACAGCAGGAGGAATGGCAAGAGATGGTCCCAGAACCCCCTGTGCAAGCACGGAGGAGGCTGTACACCACAGCCCGTGCTGCAGGCAGTGTCCTGGGAGCACCACCGAGGCTCTACCCGGGGCTGTGGTGGGTGAGGGTGGCTGCACGTAAAGCTCAGTGCTTGCCAGGACCAGCAAGGGCAGGACCAGCTTCTGCCTGAACCACCTGGCCATCCAGGCTGTAGACTGCAGTGCAGTGGCCTGTGAGCATCACCTGGCTTTGCACACAATTAGAACAAGCATTTCTGCGTGCTTTCTTTTCGCACTAGAAGCTGGACAGATACTTTACAGAAGTATCCTTTCATTCCCCAAAAGCCAAGCGCGGTTGCTGTGCCCAATTCTCCTTCCTACAGCCACATTTTAATGAGACATCCTGGGCACAGGCACGCAGAGCTCCAGAAGCATCGTGGAGCATGCAGCTCCGTGCTGGGAATATCAGTGGAGACACAAAGAGATTTCACTCGCAGCTACGTCGTGGCTTGATTGACACCCTGTAATAAAGAGATTCGCCACATAATTACTGTGCACTTGGGATGCAGCACCAGGGATTATTTTAACCCAGTGACAGCCTTAAACGGTAGTTAAAGTATATGTTTATATTAATGCCATTAGTTATTTTTGTGTCTTTTACACAAAAGGCTTTTTCTTGAAATGGCAATACAGTAAACAACAGCTCAGATGCCTTCCAGAGACATCTCTACCTCTACTTTCTGATGAACCGTTGAAGCAAACAGGAGGGGAAGGATCTGAGCTGAGATTCAACGAGCAGCACCTTGACTTGAGGATAACAAGGGGTGCAGGATCAGGCACTGGTGCCAGGGGCCTCTCACCTCTCAGCACTACAGGGTAAATGCAGGAGCCTGAAGCAAAATCTCTTCCATACTCAGTGTCCAGCCGTGGCAGCAAGGAATTGCCACACGTGACACACTGCCAGTGGCTGAGACCTGACCTCTGTTAGCACACCTACAACTGGGTACAGCCAGGATGGGGACACAGCTGCAGTCATATTCAGGTATCTATTCCAGCCTCGCCACACAAAATGTTAATCTAGACTTATAACAAATGAGAGAAGGAGCTGAGCATTTACTGGTAGGGAATAACAATAATAAATGATGGTTTTTATTAAGAAATATTACCTAGAAAGCTTATTTCTATTTAAGGGCCTCCAACAGCCAGCAATGTAATAAAAAGGAGAAATAATATGGGAAGGGGGAAATTAGAAAAATGAAGGTGATCAAATAAAAACACACGCCTATATATGCCCTAAGTCAATAACACCTAGACATCACAGTTGTGTTTGTGCTCTTCTGCAATGAAAGAAAGGCCACATTTCATAAACTGATACAAATTATCCTGGAATCAAAATTAAAATGGGTACAAAAGAGATGTTGAAATATTATCAGTCAGCAATAGGAACACAGGTCCTTCCATCACTGTCACCATGAACTGTGAGGCCAGCGGATGCACAGAGCCTGGTACAGCTCCTGGTGGTGCCCCTGCATGCCATGGGGGTCACACAGCACCTGGGAACACTCCTCCTTTATTTGACTTACACCCACGTTCCGCTGTGATGCTGAGATGGACACAACAGGCCCGTCCTGGGGCTGGGTTGCATCTCTGCAGTGTGGTCACCCACCATTAACTACGTGACTCAGGCATTTCTCCCGAGCTGCTGCTCAGTTCCCAGCTGGTAGCAGAAGTTCTCCTCATCTGCCCTTATGTGAGCGACCTTGCACTGCTGGCACTCTTAGATTTAATCACTTCTACTCATGTCGAGATCACCCAGGTCTCCTGGTATGACATTATGTGCCTCTGTATTGAGGATATTTCACAGCATTGCATCTCTAGAGCATTTCATTAGCATAAGACTAATTTTTATATCAAGGTCATTAATTAAAACATTAAATGATGAAAACATTGGCATTCCTGAAACCTGCCCTTGAGAAACTTGGTCAGCCCTTTGCTTGGTGCTTCCCTGCTCCCCACCACCCCCACCTTTTATCCCACTAATTCCCACCTCCTCTGGTTTAATTAATAGGACATGAGACAGGTGAGGCAGCCAAGCTGTGAAACTGCCCAGGAAGTGAGTTTTAGGGTAGTGATGGGAAAAAGGACACAGCTTAGGGAGAAGCCTGGTCTGCATCCACACAGCTTGCAAAGGAGACCCAACCCTGAACTGTGCACCTCAGCAGCCTTGTCCCTGAGGGAGCAAGGGACCACACAGGTGCTCTTAGAGACAGACTGAGGCCCTCTGCAGTCACAGTGACAGCCTGCTGCTGGACACTGCCTTCTCAGGAGCTGGAAGCAATGCGGGGATTTAAAGGTCTGCGTCTGAATTCAGTTAGAAAACACCCCAAAACCTTCCTCTTTGCACACATCCTTCCACAGTGATGCCTGCACTCCTTAGCAGGAACCTCAGCTCGCTCCTGGAGCACCACAAACCTGTCCCAGCAGATCTTGCCATGGAAAAGAACAGCCTTGCAGCATCACCACATCCCAGAGGGATGTCACTGTTAGCACTCACTGCATGTGGATCACCAAAGTTACTGTGTGTGTGTGCAAAAAAACAGGAGGCCTGCAGAGAGGACACTGAAGTGCAAGGGACAAGAAAGAGAAGGTCGCCAATGGATGGAGGAAGCCACAGTATCCACAAGGAGCCATTCCAGAGCCCAGCCGATGGGAAGGTCAGCGCACACGTCCTCATGGCCCAAAGACTTTTTAACTCTTCTCTCCAGCTGAGTGGCAGGCAAGAAGTAACCTCAGTGATTGCATTTCTTTGTATGACCCCATCTAAAACTTTCTGCATCAGATAAACAACTCCCAAGGGTCAATTAACATGTCTTGAGATGATTAGAGTCTGACACTGATGAAACCCAGCAGTAATTAGCAAATTAAAAAAAAAAAACAACCCTTTTGATTAGTACTCAGCATAATTCCCTCCAATTATTCAAAGTTCATGACTACAGGGGGTGGAATATCTCCAGGAATATTTATTTATATCCCTATTTTTTTCCAATCAACTTTGTGAATCTAGTTAATCATCAGCACTTGAACTTGTTAACTTGGAGAGTTTCAGAGCTGTCACTCTGTCTGATTGCTGGAGACAGCCCGGGGAAGAGTATGGGGAGCACAGAGAATCTAAATACCTGTCTCAGGCAAAGAAAAAAAACCAAAAACAAGAAGAAAGAAAAAAGACCAATTGAGTGCAGCAGCAGAGAAAATAAAAATACTGTGTTTTCCCTCTCTTTGTTTCAAGTCACAGCTTGGTGCTGGCATGTTTTGCATTAGCCTGTCAGACCGTGCTTTGCAAAGGCAATACATCTCCTTCTGCACATGGACAAAATCCTCTCCGAAGGGATGCTCCTGCCTGCAAAGCCCAAATATCTGGGCAGGAGCAGCCCAGGCAGCCAAGCTTCCCTGAAAATGTGCTCCGTGGTAATGCAGGCAAAGAATGGCCTTAAGCTATGAAGCTCCTTGTCTGCAGGTGCAGTAAATCAGCTCCCCAGCCAGCCCCCCGCAGCGGCTGGGGCAGGGCTGACCTGCCCACCATTCACGGGAAGGGCAAGCCACAAAAAAGCTGGAATTGCTCTGGAAGTCGCTGTTGCCTGCAGGGAAGCTTTGCTAAAGCATTTCATGCCTGTCTTCAGATGGTATAAGAACAGTTTTCCTGCCCTAAATCCTCCCACATCCTTTCCAGCAGGAGGGAAGGGACTGGGAACCATGAAACTACTCCTTCACTGACCCTCCCCAAAAGGAGGTCACTGCTCCAGTGACCAGTGCTCCTGGCTGGCTGAATGTGGGACCAGCATCCCCACACTGCTGTCAGAGGGGGGATGTGTGACCCCATCCCACAGCCCCATCTGCTGCAGAACTGCTGCTGTGTCCTTGTTCCCAGAGATGGCTCCAGACCCAGGCAGAGGTAGATGACGAGGGAGTTGGAGATGCCAGCACTATGAAGGATCACAGTGGTCAGAGCACCACGAGGCTTTATCGGGAATCTGCTCCAGTGGAGTCAGATAAAAGCTACACTTTACAGAGAGGACAGGCACTCTCTCATCTCCTGGCACAGGCTCTCAGCATCCCCATCTCTGCTGGCCCTGGCCTCCCACCAACCACACTGTCGGGGCAGAGACACTGTCCACCCTGGTGGCCTGCAGGGACTGCCCTTGTTGATCTACCTGGGCAAGTGCCAGGGGCATGGGGAAGTGGCCACATGGAAAGTGGGCTTGTCTGGCTCTGAGCTGCAACTCCTCCACCCTCTGCTTCATTAAAAACTTCTTCCCTGCCTGTCTGAGCCCTGAGGGATGGAGAAGTCTAGTCCTAGATAGGAAGACATACACATAAAACCTTTCAAAGCCATTTTTCATTGGACTTTTCTATATTCATCACTGCAGACTAACAGAGATTTTCTCTGTAGTTTAGATGATTTTTTTTTTTAATTTAATCCTATCCAGAGAGAGCCCTCTAGGGAGCTCCTAACCCTGCTTTAATAACATGCTCATTAGCGAGGTTATTCAGGGAGTGGTTTCTATTTGACACTCCAGCATCTTTCCAATTAATGTTGCTTTAAAACAAGCAAACCTTAAAAAAGAGAGAATATCAAACAGCTCAGAGTCAGCACTGCGGGAAGCCAGCAATTTCCTCTGGATTTTCATCTCCCTCCTCTCCAAAACTTGGTTCTTAGTATCGCAGCCATTTGACGAGACAGAAGTAAATTAAAAGACTACAAGGCCCTGCCATCTCCGTAACTCAGGGACATCAAACCAGAAGCCACAACACTGAATGGGACAACAAGGGTGGTTTTGTTGAGCTGGATTAGGTCGTGCATGATGCATTCTCTGACTCATGCAAACACAAGAGTGTACCAATGCACATAGGTGCTCCCATGGGCCAAGGGACAGCTGTGTGACATTCCTGCCATCTCTGCAACTGGAAATCCCTCCATCAGCTCAACACCTCCCAGCACAGGAGATCTTTCCCTTGGTACCTCACTTGAGGCTCCCAAAGGGAGGTTGCTGCTCCAGTGACCAGTGCTCCTGGCTGAACGTGGGACCAGCATCCCCACACTGCTGGGGTGGGGGTGGACGTGTGACCCCATCCCACAGCTCCATCTGCTCCAGGTGCGGCAGAAGGTGAAGCACTGCACAATCAGGACATGAGTTACTGAAAACCGTTTCAAAACATCTCAATTTGCCCAAGATAAGCAGGACTGAAGCACTTCCTCCACTGCCCACCACTTCCCCTGCTGCAGTAACAGGACCTATTAATTTCATTTTAGGTGTAGAAAATTGAAATCTGGGTCAGAAATGTGGAAAGCAGAGGCACATAAGGTACACAGCCACTGCAAAGAAATACCACCCCTGGCAAGTCAGCAGCTACAAAGGGAGCAGGACAGGGACAAATTCTGCACTGTTGGAGGGCCAGCACCAGTCCGGTGGCCAAAGGGAACTGCAGCAATTTGTACCCAGCTGAGCTTGGCCCCAGAGGGCTGAGGGCGAGTACTGCTTGAGCCAGGAATGAAATCAAAGGGGTGAAACAGCAAGAGAAAAGAGTGTTCAGAGCCTGTGAGTTCCTAGAGCTGGTAACAATACTGAGACTTGTTACCCAGACTGAAATAAGTGCGTAACTGTGCTGCCTACCACAGCTCGCCTTGCACACCTTTGCTGCCTGTGATGCAGGGAATGTCAGCGTTACCCGGTTGTGGGAACAGATAAACTCTGAGTAAGTCTGCTGGCATCCTCCGCTCTCTATTATCACAAGTCCCCCTCAGGCTCTTGTCTTTGCCTTCCCCAGTCTTACACAGAATTTTGACTCTTTCTGTGTTAATTAAATGACAGCCGTCTGCAGCCAGAGCTTGAATTACACCTGCCTAAAGTGATCAGCAGTGATTGGAATTGTCGTATCATTTTGATTGCAAAGATTCCCACACAAGTCAAAACAAGCAGGGAGTGCAGGCATATGCTGAGAGCTCTTGTGAGGCTGAGACAACTTCCCTTCTGCTGACACCCAAGGCCTGTCCCAAGCTCTTCTCTGCAAGAGTTTAAGAGCAAGGCTGAGCAGAGTGGGTTTTTTCCCTTGGGCTGCAGCTCCTTGCAATGGTTTGCAGTGGGAGCAGATGATGCTGCTGCTGGCCAGAGCTGTTTGTGGGACCCAAGGTAGTGCTAGAGCTGAGGCACAGCCCACATACATCCTGCTCTGCTGTTTCAGGATTATTTCTTCACATCAGGCTTGCAGCAGCTGATGTTTCCCTGGCTTGTTTTATGGCTGTGGTGGAAGAAGAAAAGCCAATGAAAGGGATATAACTGAAATAGGGCAACTTAGAAGCAGGCACATAAAGATGAAAGAGTACAGATCAGTGAGGCTCTATGGAAGCCCTCCCCAGCAAGCATCGTGCCAGGATTTCCCCAGGGATTGTCCACTCCTCTCTGTGCTGCACTGCGGTGCAAACACCAGCCCTCCTCTGCAGCTGTTCTCCACTCCCACAGAAAGTCTTGACCATACACACAACAAATGGGATGCCCAAGACTTCCCAGTACATCGGGAAAAGTCTGTCCCAGAGTTCATGGGAGGCTGTGATGGCACAGCTACGCTGGGAGTGCTGGGAGAGGACCTGTGAGTAGCCTGGGGAGAGGAGGGTCAGGCATCAACTGAACCCCTGATCCCCTACTTCCATCAGCTCTCACACTGAACCAGGCACACGTAAAATGTTTTCAGTAAATATCAAACAAGCCAGGAAATGGACAACCCAAGAATTCAAAATCGTTGGTGAAATCAAGCTGAATTTGGGAAAATTGCAATGAAAATCCCTGGGGGAAGAAGGCAGAGGAAAGATGTTGCCCTCTGTAAATGAAATTTCTAACTGTGGTTTCAAAGGACAGTTTTCTTTAAGACCAGACCTCATTTTTAAAGTGAAGCAGGGAGAAGGCAGGAAAAGTGTGTGTCAGGTCAAATAGCCTAAAGCAAAATATTTCAATTCAGGTCTAGTGAGACAGCTGGGGTCCCCAGCTGAAAGATGAAGCAGGGGGAAACTGAATCAAATTTTTTCCCCCTGATTTATTGGATCAGATACTAGCCAAAAGCTCCCTGACTTGCCAGCTCTGCTCTCCAGCCCAGGGCCGTGGCAGGGGCACCCACAGGACACTGCTGGGGGAACATCTCCCTCCTGCTCAATCCCGCTCAGGAATTGCGCTGCCCCTTTCTGTCGCTACCGAAACAGCCGTGATGTCATCCCCACAGATGAGGAGGGAGCGCAGGAGCTCCCGGGAAGGGCACAGAGGTCACACAGGATTGCGTCCTCCCTGTGCCAAACCCCAGGCACTCTGTCCCTGGGCATGCAAAGGTGTTCCGGGGAACACAAGAGCTGCAGGAGAAGAGCTGAACAGATTTGTGTCCTCGGGAAGCACATTTTAAGTACTGAAAACTCACATTTTTTTTGGAGGTCTGGAATAGATTCTTCAACATATTGGTTTGGAGCAATAATGACATCCAGTGGCTGGTTAGCTCAGTTCTCAAGGGGAATCGTGCATGAGCATCCCCTGTCCTGTTGCTGCTCAAGGGTGTTAGAGAGGGACAGGCTGGAGCAGATGGGGCCGTTTGCAGGTTACTCCACACTCCTCTTGCACCTGGAAGGAAAAGCACTAGGATGAGTGCTCCAGCAGCTAAAGAACCTGCTCCCAGGACATGCTCCTGCTGCATCCTCCCCAGCAAGCCTCAAGCCTGCTTCTTTTGAAGTTAAAAGTCTCTTGATTTCAGGGAGAGAGCAGAACGAGAGCCAAGAGCTCTGCTGCTTCCGGCAGCCCCAGGCTTGCTGGAGAAGCACGTAGGTGAACACCAACCTACAGCAGCCAGTCAGCAGCATGGGCACTGAACACTGACATGGTTTGTGGAATTGAGCGACAGGAGCTGAGACATCTGAGGCCAAGCTGAGCAATTTCTGTGCCCAAGGAAACCAGAGAACCCTGAAACACTGGGACACCATGACAGGGTACATGGGCCACAGGATGCCAACACAGAGCAACTCCACTGGATGTCACTGTGCCCATGCCAAGGGTGACACTGACTGCTGTGCCCCACAGCTTTCTCAGCAATTGCCCTGAAAGGGGTCCCCAGGCACCATGGGGAAGGGGCCAAGGCCTGGGGCACATCACAACCTCTGCACAGGAGAAACACTTTTCCCTGCGTGGTGGGCAGGAGCACATTTCCTTGGTGTCAGGCAGATGGTCTGGAGTCAGAATCTCTTCCCAGCCCTGCTGTCCCTCCTTCAGTCCCAGCCAGGCTGCGTGTGTGGCATTTGGAGAAGCAGCGGCTGGAGATCCTCTTGGCAGACCTCCTCCTGCAAGGTCAGGCTCCCAAGCAGGCACAAAGCCAACCTTAAAAAACCAAGCAGCATCTCAGGGCCCTTGGCAAGACGCAGAGTGGTGTCTCTATTGCCCAAACCAGGGACTGGGACAGCACCATTTGGGGATCTGAGGCACAGAATATCAGTAGATTTACATGGGATGAAATGAGACTCGGCATCGGGGGAGTGGCTTCACCTCATCCCCTAATGACAGCAAAGGCAGGAGAATGATTTATTTGAAGCTAGAGCCCAAACATTGAGTTTTTATGGTCTCTGAATGCATCCCTTGCAAAAAACAGGTTGGCAAAGCCTGTCAGGAGTGGTTTCTCTGCTCATCCCTGCCAATGATTACTGGGTCAGGCAGAGGTTTCACTCCGGAGCTGATGGCTTTACATGCATGGATGTTCCCAGTTCCCCTCAAGGCTCCAGCAGCAAACACAGCTCGGCTCACGTGCGCCTGCCCAGACCCCAACCAAGGCACTGAGACGTGAAAGATGCAGTTATGCAAGCAGAGAGCGAGCTGCAGTGCCTCTGCCCCTGCAGCTCAAAAATGGGCTGAGCTGGCAGTGGGGCAGGCAGAGCATCCTCCCACATCCCTGCCGGAGCAGACAGGATGATTGGGATCAATGTGGGTGCAGGCCACGGCCATGGCACAGCCCCAGGAGCCTCTCACCCCTTGACAGCAGCCTTAAAGCTCTGCCTCACATGTGCTAGGAGTGTGAGGTTTGCCCCACATCTGCTTGTCATCTGTAACTGCATCTCAGGGAGAGCCGCCTTTGTCCTGGATGAGCAGATGGAGCCATTCATCTCCGAGGAACCTGGGAGAATGCTGAAGTCAATTAAACCGGGGTACTAATTGCAGAGGGTCAACAGGCATCTCCCACCGCCCTGGAAAATGTGCAAAGACCCATGAGCAATCAGGGACACAGAAGATTCGTTGATTTGGGGAATCATCTCTTTACAAAGGCACGTTAACATTAAGGCCATCACTTTATCAAATGATCTGTGCTTTCTGCGGTGACATTTTCCCAGCATGGATTGCACCCGTTTCTATCACAGCCTATAAGCTCACAAACACCTTCATTTCAGTGCTGTGAGGGCCCTGCTCACACTCCTCACTCCTTGGAGAGGATTACTCCATGTGCCCAACACCCAAACACAACTGCAGGAGGAAAGTGCCTCCTGGCATTGCTGTCAGCAAGGCAAGTGCTTGCTTTAACAGCTGTATGGGCCTCAAAACTGCCTGTCTGCAGCTCCCAGGGGAAAGGGACTCCGCCAACACGGTGCTTCTCCATGGGATGTTTCAGCCAGGTGATAAATGAACAGGTTTCTTGTTCTTTTCTCCTCTTAAAATGAATAGCAAATGCTCAGAGTCACATCTGCATGGGAGATGCACTCTAGAGTCCACCGTGTCCCTCTCCTGCTGTTTCTGACAGGCCACCAGTGTCTCAGCAGTGTCAGGAGAGGAGAAGCCCTGAGGCTCTCCCCTTGAAGTGCCATGTGCTACCTTGGCAGGGAAACCTCTGCTGAAGTGAGGGAGAGATCAGCCACAGCTGGTCCAGGTGTTACCTCGGCCAACACATTGTCTGGGATGTCTTTGTCCCTGCAGAGCCTGGGCTCAGGAGCCTGGTGGTCTCAGCCAGCTCTTCTTGGCCAGCTGCTGCTTCACAGAGAGCAGGAAGCAATCCAGGACAGTCCTGCTGTGGAGGTTTCTCAAGCAAGGAGCAGAAGAGATGACTGCACAAATGCAGGAAAACTCCTCAAATGCTTGGTAGGGATTTTTTCGGAGGGAGACATGAGGGACAGCCAGCCTTTGGGAGAGCAGGAAAACAGAACACAGGTCTGTCTTCCCTGCCTTCATTTCAGAATCACAGAAATGATGGAGTTGGAAGGAACTCACAAGGATCATCGAGTCCAGCTCCTAAGTGAATAGCCCATATAGGCTATATTCAAACCTAATTCAAATTGGTGTTATTAGCACCATGCTCTGACCAATGGAGCTAATCTCATTGCTGTTGCTCATTTCTGGTCTGGGGTGAAAGGAAAAAAGGGGAAAGAAATGGAAAGGAAGGGTGAAAACGGAGAAAAAAAAAGAAAGAAAGAAAGAAAAAGGAAAGGGAAAGGGGGGAAGGAAAGAAGAAGAGAAGCTATTCCAAACCCAAAGGACCCTTCCAGGCCAACATTTAATAGGTTTTCTCCTGTTATATTAGCACTAGACAATCAAACTGTTCAGCACAAGGTTATTTCCCTCAAGGATAAAGCAGTGACCTGGTGAATGCTTAAGAAGCTCAAACAGACATGTTATTGTGTTCCTGAAGGCTGAGAGATCACCAACAGCTCATGCTTGTCTCTGATGGCCTCATGCTGCTGGGCATGATGGGTTTGGAACGAGACAAACTGGATGTCTCAGCTGAGGGAAGTCATCCCAAGCTCTGCCTCTTGTCCCAGGGAGGAAGGGACCCCATTCCCTGGCCAGCCTCAGACATGTGGCAGTCCTCTCCCAGCTCACCTGGGCAGACACGTGGCTCTGCTGGGCTTCCCAGTGTGCTCTTGCCAGCTGCCATTGAACAGCTGCCACTTGGCCCCCTGAGAGGCTTCTTCATGCCGGCATCCAATCCTCCAGCACTCACAAAATGTAGTTAGAACAAATACACGTCATACCCACAGCATCCGCCAGTTACTGCCACAGCCCCTCCTGCCTGCACTGGGGACACGTGTGCTGTGCACTGAGTGATCTGCTGCCCAATTCCACTGCAGGGCCCAAACCCCAGCCAGTCTCACTGCTAAAAAGTGGGTTTCAGTTATGTAAATGGAGTTGTTTTTTTTTTCTCTTGCAGCTCATGCCCACAAGGTACAGTTTTGTCAGTCACTAATTAAGCAAAATCATATATTTCCTTCCTTCAGACAGGGCTCCTTACACTCTTACAGCTTAGCCTGAATATCCCCTACTTTCCTCTACAGGTTTAATTTCCTTAATCTTTTGTCCTGTAACTCCTCCCTGCAACTTCCCATGCTGGTGCCTTACTGCCATGCCCCAATCCGGGATTTCTCTGTGGTGTCCCCTGTGCTGGACAATCCAAAACAGATCCTGGGTCTTACACAGAGAACCTCCAAGTGCTACATCACCTGACACAGGATCTTTTCCTTCCTTCCTTCCTTCTTTCCTTCCTTCCTTCCTTCCTTCCTTCCTTCCTTCCTTCCTCCCTTCCTTCCTCCCTCCCTTCCTCCCTTCCTCCCTTCCTCCCTTCCTCCCTTCCTCTTCCTTCCTTCCCTTTCCTTCTTGCCTCTTGTGTTTTCTCTTCTCTTCTCTTCTCTTCTCTTCTCTTCTCTTCTCTTCTCTTCTCTTCTCTTCTCTTCTCTTCTCTTCTCTTCTCTTCTCTCTCATACCTCATTTCCTTTGGGTGCTCTGATTTCAACCCACAGTCACCATTTCTGTCATATTCCCCCTCATTACATCTCATTTTAGGCCTCTAGTTTACCAGGATCTAGTTATATTACAAAGACTAGAAATGTCCACGTACTTAAAGCTCTGGGGCTCAGAGACAGAGGTTTAACTCCCCTCCCTGACACATTCTATTTGTACAGTAAGGTGCAGATATGACAGCAGTGAGACCCATAGAAAATCCCTCTGAGGCTTTATTTATGGAGGATGGTAAAGTGCATTTGAACATCTAGTCCCTACAGGTGCAGAGTTGCTCAATCTCACTTTTCCTAGTCCACATGACTCTTCTGTGGAGTTTAGAAACCTCGATATCTCCCCAGCCTAGCACTGCTCTATTGCTAACAAAAATCCCAGCTCCCGTGTGCTGCAGCAAGCCTTTTAGAGCTCTTTTAAATGACATTAAGTTAGGGCTAGGGTTAGGGTTAGGGTTACAATTAGGGTTAGGGTTGGGTTAGAGTTAGGGTCAGGGTTAGTGTTAGAGTTAGGGTTAGGATTAGGGTTAGTGTTAGGACTACCCAGCACTGGCCGCACCTCAGTATAGGCACATAGGTGCCTCCTTCAGCTCATTCTTTGAAATAGGAAAATCAAGCATATTTTCTCCTTATTTGCTTTCTTTCTGATTCAGCCACTTCAGAGGGTAAAAAAAAATTAAAGTTTCTGTTGCAGAGAAGGCGGCAGCACCGTTTCAAATTTTAACAGGTCTTCCATTGATCAGGCTTAAATCAGATCTTTTATCGGCTGCGCACTGCCTGGAGTCGAGCTCTCAGCTCCGCTGCACTGCTGCTGACATGGAAAGGACTTAACAGGCAAGCAGAGAGCTCCCGAGTCTGCAACCCTCATCCGGTGCTCAAAGCTTCAATATGCAGAAGCTTTCAAGACTGAAAAGCCCAGGCTTTTGCCTTTCTACCAGTAGGTCTTTGAACACCTCTGGGTCTTCGTAATAGCGGCATCTGCTTCATCATTTCAGTTTCTGCATGAGTCACAGTTCCCCTCATGTACTACTTTTCCTTTCCCACTCTGCCTCAGAGATAAGAATTCAGTGTCCCAGAGCAGAGATTTGAGAAACCTCAGGCAATGGATTCATGTCCAGAAAAAAATGAATCTTATCTATGGCAAAGAGGGAAAAGGAAGGGGGCGAAATGTGTTTGTAGTAAAATTGTTAAGAGACCAAATCTCTGCTTCCTTAGGAAGTTCCTGGGTTGTAAAGCACCAATTAACGTGCACATGATGTGAAATATGAATAGGCCAGGGCTTTGACTCATCCCCCAGTGCAAACCAAGTGAAGAGCTTGAGTCGGCAACACAAGAAGCAATTTGAAGAGGGAAAAGGGAAACCTTTCATTTGAACTGGATGTGCCTCCAGGCACAGCAGAGGGACAGAGGAAGTAATACAAGTTAGGACGTGCCAAGACATGGAGATGTGAGAAAAGGGTGCCTGTGGTCTGCCCTGGCCACATGCCAGATGACAGCCCTGGGTCCTCACAATTGCTTCCATCAGGAATCCAACAACCACTGCAAATTTGCACACATAAGCAAGGACCTCAGATTCCAAAGGAATAATACACACTTCAGCTGTGGATCTCCAAGCACTGGGTCACACATCAACCAACCCACTCAGTGCCTCTGGCAGCAGAGTATTTTTAAAATATTTTAGGAGACAGGACAAGGATCGAATTGTTGAGAAAGCCACCAGCACTGATCGTTTGATTCCTCCAAAGATGCTTGTTCTACATGACTGCAGCTGAATGCTGGGGACATGAGGAAATAGATGGGCAATAGGTCCTTGGTTGTGACCCCCAACTGCCCCAGGCAAGACAGCACTGGTGCCCCTGTCCTGCCTGGCTGATTGATATTTGGGACCCAGCAGAGTTGGTGCTCAGATGCTGAGGACAAACTAAAGCCATTTTTGGTGCACTCTCTATTTACAGTTGCAGCACAACCAAATCCATCAAATGGGAAGAGGAGCTCAGTTGTCACTGTCACATCCTGGAGGAAGACTGGGCTGACTCAATTAGAAGACATACATGAGTATTGATTATTGCCAAGTACAAATTCTCTCTCTCTCTCGACTATGTGGTATACTGTTAGTTTATTTTCCTCCTCCAGGTTATTCTTAATTTCAAAATAACATGATTGTTGTTGTTCCCAATGTACAATACAAATTAACAATATAATGTAGTTTGTATTACCACAATCCCTGATGAGTTAGTAATTCAGCCATTTGATTTCCTCATATTTTTTCCCTTTTTGCTTGTGGATTGCAAGTGCTCTGAAAATGTATTTCTTGTTTATGTTCAAAGCAAAGCCACTTCACAGCTGTAGGATGTCTGAAAGATGTTTCTTGCCCTTCGACTCTACTATAGAGGAGGCTGGATCTGTTCCAAAGATCTCATCCTGTAATTGCAGCCATCAGTCACTTATTCCCAAGGAAACTTATTTCCAGGGCATCAAAGTGGGGTGAGGGCAGGTTCCTGGAAGCCAACCCTCTCTGTATGCTGGGACAGTTATTTTGGAGGGGACAGTAGGGGCTGTGAGCTCCCTACCTCAGCTTACAGGCTGGGACTAAGCAAGGAGTGGATGTAGCAAGCTACAGTCTCCCAAGGTAAATGAAGCGTTAGATCCCACCAAACACATCTGTCTACAGACCTGTTTATTCAAGTGGGAGTCCATCATCCCTGCCTCTGGAAATAAAGCCATTAGAGTACCTTGCTATAAACCCATGAGCCTAAAAAAGAGTCTCCCTCACCTGAAAATGGAGATCTCATGGTCCTGCACAGAGCAAACAGAAAAGTCCAACTTTCAACACAAGCATCATCACTCTCCTGTCCTTGCAGGGAGGGGAGTCTGGGAACCCAACTTCTCCCACACCTGCAGTTTCCTGCATGGAACTGGCAAAATGCACTGACTGCGCTGAATAAGCCTAGGGACTCAGAGGTCCCACGATCTCACCAGGAGATATTAAAATTCTTCATCTTCCTCTCTCCTGATGAAAGAGGGGTGAACTGTGCTTGGGCCCATTAGAAATTAAACTATTTCCAGTGTATAACATCTATTGCTCTCCTTGGGGATTACTCAGGATGTGAGCTACACATTTCTGGTGGAATGGTACTGGAGAGGACAGCAGGGCCAGCACTTCAGCTCTGTATTTATGGATATCATCAGAAAAGTTTTATTGGATACATATTTTGCATCCCTCTCTCTGGAGGATCTTGCCTACTTTCATAGTAGTTTTGTTCTCTTGCTTTCAGTAACTGATTTTATACATGTATGTATACACAAGGGATTTGGGTAAGAATTCCTCAAAGTATGGAGAAACACTGGGTGTTTCCTACTTTACATAGGGAAGGAACATGGAACTCCAGCCATGACTGAAAGTCCAAAGCAGGTGGAGTGGGTCTGGCCCTTCTACCTGTTACCGTATCACATTTCCCTCCTCTGAAGGAGGACTGCCACGCACTTTTCTTGCACAAAGGCCAAGGCTGCTTTTTCTTCTGGCTCCCTAGCAAGACATGCGGCTTTCTCCATTTAAGTCATCTGTCAAGGGCACCCAAGTGCTCTCCTTGAGGACTAATCCCACTGGTGATCCCCGCCAAGGAGCCCTGCGTCGTGTTTCAGAGGGTGTAAGTCTGTAGCACATAGTCCCAAAAGCCTGCCTGCCAAGCACTGAGCCCAGCTTTCCCCAGGGACAGTGCTCACATGGTGGCACGACTGAAACATGGGATCACTGTGTAGATAAATACAAAACCCATCTGCATTCAGATGCACCAGAGAGCGATTCAGTACCAGTCCTGGTTTAGCACCTTGGCCTAGGTACCACATGCCCTCATCAGAGTGTGTTGTCCTTTCTCTAAAATGTGAGACATCCTAAGATTTTCACCCAAATAGGGGGAAAAAAGGATGAAATACTTTAAAGGTTTTCACAAAAACAGCATGTCCTGCAGGTAGTTTGGGTCAATCAAATGTTTTCTTTTGCTCACTTTTCCCATGTAAGATAAAATGCGGATAAAAAATTGACATGAAGTGAAATGACTGCAACTTTGTTTGAAAAATCATCAAAGCAGAACACTGTAACCTAAAAGTAACTTTTGAAAAGGGAGTGATCAAAACAATATGGCCTGATGTGTCGAAATAACATTTCCAACAAAAATTCCTTTAACAACATTTTCTCAAAAGCTCTTCATTGCACCACTCCCAAAAGGACCATTCCTGGTGGTAACGTGTAGAGATCACCCACGAATTTTCTCCTCTTATGCTTCCTTTTAAGGCAGTGGCAACATGCATTGGTCTCTCCTTCTCTCTTCATGTGCTGTCTTTGAGACTTTT
This sequence comes from Melanocharis versteri, assembly GCA_013397845.1. NCBI lineage: Eukaryota > Metazoa > Chordata > Aves > Passeriformes > Melanocharitidae > Melanocharis > Melanocharis versteri. The sequence goes on from VZTG01002434.1 coordinate 1,696,057, forward strand.
AGTCTTTTGTACTAAGTCTTGTTATTAATGTTGGGCGTGGGGAGCAGCTGTGTGAGATGCACAGCACCACAAACCCTGCACAGCTGTATCACGTTTGCCTGCAATAACGGGGGACTGGCTGGACTGGCACTGATGCCCCCGAGACAGCAGTGATCTTTCAGAAGGAAAGGCAGCCCTACGTGAAGGCCACATAACACATTTTGCCCCATTCATATTGATAAGTCCAATGTGCTGCTATTTGCTGCTGTGCATGTACAGAGCTGATACGTAGATAAGTGGGGGTGTGCTCATGCACTTGCCAGCAGAGCATTGAGATGTCCAGCACGTAGCAGAAATATATACAGGAGATGATTGTTGGAGCATGATTGTGTGATCCCTCAGCCCAAGATAGCACATGCTGAACTCTGTCCACATGAGTAGGCTGGTACAGACCTGAACGGAGCAGAATGAACGCCCTTCTTCATCATGCAGGTGTCACTTCTCCTGACTCAGATTCAATTACACCCGTGGAGCTGATTGCAGATTTCAGCCTGCTCTTGCATATCAAGCACATATTCGATGTTCCAGGGACTCGATGGAACAAAAAGTCAGCACGTGGTCTTCCTTACAGCCCCTGAGGCTTGTTCATCGCTGGTGGGGGTAGCCACATAAAGATAGTATGTTCAATCCTTTATGTCATCTACCTCTTCTCAGCAAAATCTATCTGTGATTACTTCTCCATTTGCTGGTTTTTTTCAATGCAGAATTATACAATAACCCTCAAACTGAAGGAGAGGGGAATAAAAATGTTTAATTTAAAAGTTTAACTAGTCAAAATAAAGTTAGGGAAAGCACTGAGCATCTCAGGTGCTGGTTAACCTATAAATGAAAAATAATGAAGACTGGAAAAAGGAATATTAAATGAAGTATATTCTTAGAGGAATCATATCTTGGCTCATATACAAATCCTCAGTGCCGCAGGAAAGGAATGGGAAGACTGAGCTGGAGGAAAAGGGAAAATCAGTGTCTTCTGAAAACAAGGGAAAACATCAGTGGAGCTTGGGTAGAATGGAAAATAGCTCCACTTTAAAACGTTTAGGTCCCATTCATACCACATAACAACAGTAATGTGTTTTGCCCTCAAAAACAAATAGCAAAGCAAGTCTCAAGCTCACATACAGCTTATCCATGCATGCAGCTGACACACAGCCCTGTAAGGATTGTCTCCGTTCCATGGAGCTCCTGCCTTACTGTACAGGAGTTGTAGTGTCAGAAGAGCGCCCAGGGATGGAGCTGCACACTTCTCTTTCTCTTCCAGACAGGGATACAGTCCCTTGGGAACACACAGGGACTGTATGGCTTTTGCAGATACAGACTCCTTCATAATTTATGGCAAGTTGCCTCAACATCCTCCCTGGATGCCTTACTTTCCCCCGTGCAGGCATGTGGGACCCGGGACCAGTGCAAGAGCCATCACCTCCTGCGGCAGGTTTGGGGACAAGGATGGCTACAGACACATCAGTCCTGCTGTCTCCAGTTTCTTTATGGGAGCTGGTGCTGCAGGATCCATGTTGCACTTATGTGTAGAAAAGTAGACACTCCTCTCCAAAGCTCTACCGTGGCTTCTAAGTCAACAGCAAATAAACTTCTGCAAAGAATGCTGAGTTATAATGCTGGTCCCAGCTGGTTTGGGAACATTGTTCTGTTGGAAACCATATTTCATGGTCTGTAACTGTGACAGGGCTTTCTGAAGATGGCCAAGCATGTGGGAACACTTCTCAGTCCCTGGAAGCTAATGGTTGTTCCTCAGCACAGATTTACAGTTTAATTGAAAAAAAATGAGAGAAAGAGAAGAAATTTTGATTAACACTGCTCTTAATCATCAAAGCTTTAGCTGGAAACCACCTGGTTTTGCCAGCCCAAGCCATAACACGTATTAGAGGACTGACAGTAGAAACAGCCAGAGAGGAGAATAAAACAAGAATGGGGCAAATGATGGTCTCACTTGCTCAGGAGCAACTCCATGACATAAATAACTACTCCACATTTATGTGGCTGCAGAAGCTCAGCTTGTCCCAGTGCCTTCTCAGCACTGAACATTTGTCCTGCCTTCTAATCTTTAGGACCATTCCCCAGCAAATCTCCCTTCGGGCTCCTATTTGTCCTGTTTGCATGATATATCAGGAAACATCTCTAAAACGACACATCTGTCTATGGCATGGAATTCTCTCTGGGAAATAATCTGCTGTGCTGCAGGCTGTGTAGGGGAGATCTGTTACCATTCAAGAGTTGTCCCGCTCAAAAACTGCTGAAGCAAAGAGCAAAAATTCTCTGAGTCAACCCTGAACCAAAGTCCCAGCCAACATCAGGGAGCCCTTTTCTGTTAGAAGAGCCTCTTTTCAGTTAAGACTTTCATCCAAGGTTATCTGAACACTTGCAATCAAATGGCATTTGGTGCTAACATTAATCCTGGTGTCCTGGCCACATTCCAGTACAAGTAACAACATTCTGCCAACCTAAATTCCTCCAGAGGTTTCAGTAGGATGGAATTTTCTTCTTCCTTTTTGTCTTCTATTGCTGGGTAGTTAATTCTGGACAGTGCAAAAGACTGACCACCTTCCAACCCAGCACTGGCCGCACCTCAGTAACAGGGAAAGTGGACCTTGAAGTGAGAAGTACCAAAATCCTGCATGAAAGCACATAATTAATAATAAATGGCTTTTAAAACACTTTGGTGCTTTTCTTTTAAATTCTGGTATCAGTGAAAATGTAGAGCTGGAATACTACTGACATCTCTGAGAAAGCTGATCAGCAATCCCAGCAATCAGAACAGAGAAGTGCCTTTTAAGTTGTAATCAATACACTTGTGACACAAATGAAAGGGAGATGTTACATAAGGAGTTTTTGCCACTGGAGAGAGCCCTGACAGCCAGTTATTGCACTGAGGAAAGGAAGTCACCCAGATGGACTCTCCGTCACACTAATGAAGCCATCTCATAACTGTAACAGAGACCTCATGTATCTGCTGTGACACTTAGCAAATCCGGGCATGAATAAATAACCAAAGTCCAATTGAATTAACCTCCAGCTGATCAGCCCTACTAAACAAATTATCCTAAACTCTGAACAAGATTAGAAGGACTGGCACAGGCCAGAATAATGTGGCAGGAGTGTTAATTCAGTTTAACAAGTTTAAAACCTAATCCTCCAGTGTTCTCAGATCTCAGGGTTTCAGGGCAAACTAGTTCCAAAATGCTCTTGGAAGGGTTAGAAAGGGAGGCTCATGTGAAGTTGAGAACAAAAACATGAGTTCAGCCTAGAGTCACCTTAAGATACAGAAGCAGAATCGCAAATGCAGAGCAAAGAAGGATTTAGGCGGAGCATTTCTTACTGAGACAGAAGAGAGCAAGAAAATGACATTGATTACTTCATGGAATATTCCAACCTCATTTCCAGGATGAAACTTAAAAAGTTGATAGCATATCTGCCTTTCTTAATTATCATGTTTCTTGTGCAGAAACAGGAGATAAGCACCTATGAAATAAGGGACAATACTTGATTTTAATGCCATTTTCCCCGGTATATAATTTTATTTTCTTCTAAGAGTACATTTGTATAGTCCATCAAAAGCGCAATTAAATTATCACAAACTTCAGTTCATTACTTAGAATGGCACTAGCAAACAATTTCAGTACTTGTTTCTTTTTATGTTGATTCATAAAAGAATTTATGTGGTCAGTTAAAATTAACTTTGAACTTCAACTTTAACAGACTCAATATTTTGCAGGGCTTTGAAATATTAAATCTGCTTCCAAGAGGAAATATTTATTTGATTACTCTCTAGACACAGGAGGAGACGTAGCAAACTCTACAAGTTTTCTGAAATGGAGATAACCAGGATTAGAAACTCTTCTAAAAACAAATTCCTGCAGTACATGCACATGCCTCACAAAATCTTTCAAATCGCAATATTCTTCATAAATGTATTTCCAATCTTCTGTCATAGGTAAGTTCTTCAATAGAGCTTGCCATTTCCTAAAATCTCACACCTTTTCATTGAGTCTGCTTAGTATAGGCAGATGAAGACAGAAATCTGAGAGTCTCTATAGCCCACTAAAGGACACCTGCCTGCACTCTCCTGCCTTGTCACGGAATGTCTCTATGCAAGTCTTTACTGTGACTTACAGCATGACTTCAGTTTTATGTGCTAAACTGCACCAGAGAGGATGATAATTTTGACTAGATGGCAAACAAATTTAATGTATCACGAAAGAGACATTCAGACACCAGGCATTTCCACCATCTTCAATAACTTTGACACATATAAAGAACTTAAAAATCAGATGGGACCAATCTTCACCTAATATTCAGAAGTAATTAATAATACCCAGAAATCATTTTGGTATTATTTCATTGGCAAGGCATTGTTGCCCATTTGTTGAGAACTGCCTGAATGCTTCCACATATTTGAGTGTTGCAAAATTAATATCTCCTGTAATTCTGAAACTTTTGTTACACAACCCTCAAAATGGAATCATGACTTGTCTACTGTGTACTTTTCTGTTATTTATGCAGTATATAAATGCAAGGTAAATATTTATTCTCATTTTCCACTGTGTGCACTGACTGATATCTCCAAAAGTTAACAGCAGCACAGCAGCATTATGAACTGCAAATTGTCAAAGTTGAAACCATTTGGTTAGATGCCTCTTACATTTTCAAATATTCCCAATGTAATTTCATAACTGTCTTGAACATAATGAGGCAATGGATTTTTCCTCTTTCAACTGTGTAACAATGAACAACTATTAGAACCACTTCATTATTTCCAGAGTTTGAGGGATCAGTGGCCATAGAGAAAGTATGCCCTTTTCAACCAAGTTTTTAATTGTTTTCTCACTTGAAAGAGGAGCTAATTTATTACTGGCAGCACAGAAGGCATTTGTCTCATCAAGATATATAATTTTAACTGTGGGTGAATTCTAGACAACAACACTATTTAATTTGCTGTCACAATTAAGTGATTTATAGGACTGACTATACTATTAGCATCATCCTAATACTCTGACATTCTTGTTACTTCTGCAAGAGCCATGGCATTATTTTCTGTGCTTTCACACTTCTCAGGAACAGAGGGGTAGGAGTTTTCTTCTTAGAAGCTATGCCACAATAATTTTTACAATCGACTCCATTTGCATGTTGTCATTCATCTGACAGACCACCACAAGCACCTGAAAATCTCCTACATACACTATAGTGAGCTTTAAGGCAATTACTGCTGTCTTTACTGATCCATGGAAATAATTCCTTCGGCCATTGCAGCAATACAAAGCTTCTGCTGCTCACAGGGTAGATCTGCTGATGGATGATCCCATCCACAGGCGCTGTCATGGTTGTGATCTATGTAGGGCTGTTATTTGACAAATGAAAATTATGTAAACAGTACTCAAACTCAATCTTGCCTCATGATGACTCTGTCTGTTCCATACCCCCTGCCTACAGTGCCCAGAACAGCCAGCTGTTAGCTCATGATAAATATCGAGGATAAAATTATCATCAGACAGCACCAGGTTGACTGCATGATGTAATCCTGACTCTTTTAGGGAGCTGGAGCTCTTTTAGCTCTCTTAGGTAGTCTGGAGTGTTTCTGGAGGTGTATCTCACACATTTCCAAAATGTCATTTTCATTTCAGTGGTTGTTGAAATAATTTCTGCAGAAATTTTTGCAAAGAAATTTAAGATGTGCTGGTTTTAAGGGCACTGAATATATGAAAACTACTGCTGTTTTGAGAACAAGCACCTCAGAAACTGTTTTCAGCAAAGTCCTTCTGCAGGTGTGACTTGCTTCCCTCTTGCCAGGCTCTGCAATCTCAGCGGGAGCCCCTTCCCAAAATTCTCCCCCAGCACCAAGGTTGCTCCTTTCTCCTCTCAGCCCCATGGATCTGTAATCCTCCTCCCCCAGCCTGCACAGCAGCTCAGAAAACACCAATGACACAGCATAAAAAAGTCCTACAAGGGCTGGAGTACTCCTCTATTTATAGGTCGCTAAATCTGACTAAAAAAAACTTCCACAGAGCACCAGTCAAATTGCTACCTAGATGTTTCCAGGCCCAGCCAGGGCATGCTGGCTTACTGCCATGTTTTTAAATCCTACCCTGTCCATTGAGCTTTCTCAGGAAAATCTGCTAGTGCTCATATGTGGGCAGTTACTATTGACACAAACATTAATGAACATTCCCATACTGCTTCCTTACTAAGCTGCAAGTGCAAGAAACCAAAACAATAGCGTGACCTGACACTCTCAGGCACATAAAGACAATCCAGCATTTCTATTTCAGATGTGCAGCTGAGTGCAGCTCACTCAGAAAGGGAACAATTTGGTTTTAAGTGTTATGTTTGTGTTTTCTTATAAGACTGTGTTTTTTGCTGGCTGAATTCTACACTGGGAAAAAAAAAATGTTTCATCAATAACAATATAGGTTGGAGTGGTTCTGCAATGCCTAATGGATTGCCTGAGCCTTCCTCTTACACAATCAATGAAACAAGAGATGTTCCATAGAGTAAGAGCCATGGGGACAACTTCAGAACAAAGCAAACCTCTTAGAATTGTCTCTCAGAAGAAGAACAGATAATCTTGTTATTCTAGGGAGCACAGAAAAGGGACCAACACACAAAAGAGCCAGAATCCCCTCATCTTCCTTCAAAATACGAGCACATAAATGGAGAGCCTCAGAGCTTTAACTCAGATGCTGTTCAGGTATCACCTAATCCTGAATACCTCTGAACCCCTGAGAGACTCACACTCCAACCTCAGGCTCCCCTGCACACCTGATGTCCCATTTCTGCTCGTGTGCAGAAGAAGCTGCACTGTGGTCATGTTTGGCAGGCTCATACCTATATCAGGAGGGGCTCTAGAAACCCAGAGATAAACCAGGCAACTTCAGGTGCAGCAGGGGTGACTCCTGGCCGTGGACAGCCAGGTTCAAAGCCATGTTTCCACCCTGCACCAAAGGCCAAAGCCTCTCTCCACTGACTGCAGAGAGCCAGCCAGGGACACACAAATGCGGGGCCTAAACAGCCCCAGGTGTGCTCCTCTCCCTGCCTCCCCCAGGGCCTTGATTCACTATTATTTTCTGAACACCGTCTCTGCCAGACTCTAATTAAATGCAGTGGGGACAGTCTGAAAGGAGAAATCCAGGAGGTGAATTTCTGCAGTCCCTCCTACTCCTTTTACAATGGCCCCATAGAGAGAGCCCTCACACAACCCCGCACCACCCACACCCCCGACCTTGCTGTGACAATAATAAGGGGAAGAGGAGCACTCTGATATTGTTTGGCCCGAGGAATGTACTCACAGGCAGCTCCACTTCATGTACCTGATTTATAACAAGGGTCAGAATAATTCCCAAGCAGCTCCCGCATCAGGGAGCAAACTAATTCCTTTCCTCTCTCCTTGGCTGCGCAGCCCAGAGCCCAGCTGCACCCAAGGTTCCAGCTCACAGTCTTTATTCTGCATCATAAAAGATACAAGAGAGAAATCTAAACTAGAGAAGTAATAACCTGTAAACTAATAAACCAACCCAGCACTTCGATAGTGAGGTGCTCCCCAGAGCAGGGATTATTAATGGATGTCCTGAAACATTGTGTGTCTATGTTCAAGAGAAGTAGGAAACATTTCTGATGCTCTGTGGATCTTACACATTTGTTCTTATTAAATCAGTTCAGATAAATGCAAAGACTAATATAAAAGCAGCCTCCTTCCAGTCTACACACACAGAGGCACTTAAGCAGTTTAAAAAGAAAAGCAGTATGAAACTGCTCGAATAGATAATAATAAAGGTATAAAGCTGCAATATTAGGAGTAGTTTTGCTTGTCAAAGTATAGGGCTGCACAGTCATTGATTTTCTCTTATAACTGAGATACTGACATGCACGACTTATGTTTCCTCAGCAGCGAGTGCACGGGAATGGAAGAAGGGATCTTGAAGTCCTGTGGAATCTCCAGCTGAGGATTTGATGGCTCTGAACTGCTGTCAGTCTCGATTCTTTATTTCCCTCGAACCATAAAATGGGTTATATTAACAATCTGTTATGTTGAAAGACAGTTTATGAAGCTAAATGTAATAATGTTTGCAATGTGACCAGGGATCTATGGAGGAAAAGTGCTACAGAAACCAGGAGTGTGAGTATGGATACAGATCCTTCTCAGCCAGAAATGCTGGGAAGCAGATGACAGGCAGACAGACCTCTTCAGGAAAGGTCCCATTACCTGTCCTGGTGCCTATTCTCAAATCCCCAATTCCTGCTTCAGTCACACAGACAACAGGAGTCTTCTCCTTAGTTCATTTCTTTAATGTATTCACTTTCAGTGATGAAGATTCAGTGCTCAGTTACCTCAGTTTGCTATATCCCACCTCAGCTACATGCCAAAATGAGACATCCAATTGACTGAAACTGTGAAAGACAACAATTTTTTTTTTGTCCCAAACTAATGGAAAACAGCAAAGAATAGTGTTTCCATGTAAATCTGAACTACAGTGGACTCTCTTTGTCCTCCTGTCATGTAAAAAAGAAAATGAAGTCTGGCAAGGATGGCAGGAAGAATCCAGTCCTTTGTGTCCTGAAGTAAAGTTACTCTCTGGAGAAGGCAGACCAGGAATAAACTTCTTTATGAGTCAGGAGGTTTTACTGACAATAGCTGCTATTATCTCTGTCAAACAGGCAAAGCCTCGAGTGATTGTGGTAAGCAAGAAAGAGGAATGCTGCTTATTCAGTGCTGGAAAACAGACTATTTGCCAGACTGTAAAGAGTACCAAAAAGGTATCGAGTCTCTCTGTTTGAATTAACCACAGAAATAACCTGCTGAATTAAAAGCTTTTCCATGGACCTCTGCTGCTCTCTAACGGTGCCTTAAAGGATTCTCAGCACAAAGTCAATGTGCTCCTCCTGTAATCAAGTTTTGGTAAAACTTTTAATGCAAAACAAACAAAAGAAGTATTCATGAGGTCCTTAAGAGATGCTACCTGAACAGATAACTCACAGGTCAGGTAGCTATTGCTGCACCTATGGCCAAGACATCTGTGGTGTGATGAGAATGCCAATAAAGAGCAGCTAAAATACGGGAATGAAGGTTTTGATTGTATCTTAGATGCAACACTTGCAGGAATCCAGAAGGTTGCAAACCTCTGAGAAATTCCAGTTTTCAGAGCTTTGTATAAATTAAAATACAAAATTTTTATTCACGAGTGCCAGTATTTCAAAGAAAAAAATTAGCACTGTATTAATTGGCTGTAATTAATAGAAAGTAATGTTTGCACCTGGGGCAGACACATTTGGTTTCACTCTCCTCACACAGATGTCTTTATTTTATGTCCAAGTACAGCTCCTTTGGGCATCTGCCAATGCTCACTCAGCCAATGGCAAGGCCTCTCTCATGACAAAAACCAACCTTGTTTTTGCAGAATGACAGAATGGTTTGGGTTGGAAAGAACCTTAAAGATCATCTCGTTTCACCCTGTCGTGGGCAAGGACACTTTCCACTGTCCCAGGTTGCTCCAAGCCCCGTCCAACCTGGCCTTGGACACTTCCAGGGATGGGACAGCCACAGCTTCTGTGGGCACCCTGTGCCAGGGCCTCACCACCCTCACAGGGGAGTTCTTCCTAATATCCAATATAAATTTCTTCCCTTTGAGTTTAATATCATTCACCTTGTCCTATCTCTGTCTGCCTATGTAAAAAGTTGCCTCATTTACACAAGCCCCCTTTATAAGCCACTTTTATTTAGATGGGAAAGCACGCTCCGGAGTTTACAGTGTGGCCCAACGACACGCAGTAATGGGAGCGGTCGTACTCCACGGAGAAACGGAGTGAAAAAGAAAAACAACATTCACAGCCCTTCTCGGTCTCCAGGGTCACATGTCCCCTCACACGCCACCCCCTCATGGCGCAGGGGGTTCTGTCCTGTGACTCCTCCCCACCTCACGGCCTGAAACGGGGAGGAAGCGGGCGTGGGGACCGGACCGGGGGAAGGGGCTCATCCCCAGAGAAGGGGCTCATCCCCGGGAGAAGGGAGCGGGTGCTGCAGCTCTGCCCGGGGCCGGCGAGGGACCACGGCCGTGAGGGGAGCGGGGGGAAGCCGGAGATGGCGCCTTTCGCCGGCGAGCGCGCCGGGTAATGGCCGCCGCGCTGAGGGAAGGGAACGGAAGGGAAGGGGACGGGCCGTGAGGGCAGCGGCTGCCCTGCGCGATCGCCCCCCGCCGGCTGCGGGAGGGAGGGAGAGACGGAGGAAGGGAAGGGAAAGGAAAAGAAAAGAAAAGCGCCGCTTCCGCCACGGCGGGGCGGGCCTGGGCGGAGAGCGGCGGCGCGGCGGGGCCGGCAAGGGTAGGGGCGGCGAGGGCCGCGGCCCGGCGGGGTGCGGGGGTGGCTGCCTCCGTGTCTCTCTCAGGAAAAGCCTGGTGGAGCCGGGATGGAAAGCAGGGCTCGGGGTCTCCCCCTCGATACCAGCCACCCTCGTTAGCGGGGCCCCTGTCAGAGGCAGCGAGGCCATGCGGGGGCAGTGATGCCATCGCTGCGGAGCTGCGAAATCCCCTCCAGTCAGGGGTGCGGGTTTGCGCTGGGATTAACTTAACCGTGGGTATTTCAAATTATGGGAAGGATTCGGTCTTTTTGTAGCCCGTAGCGCGTGTGTATAATCTAATGTCGCTTTAATGTTTGTGGTTCTGTTCTTTTTCGGAAGCGATGGAAGCGAGTCCCATCGTGACGTCCAAGCAGCGAGAGGAGGTGGTGCACGGGGTGCCGACGGAGGTGGTGTGCACGGCCTTCTCCAACTCGGTGCTCGTGGTGGTCACACAGTACGGCAAGATGGGCACCATCGTCTACGTGGACCCCAACACCATCGGCGACAACGTGGGCAGGCCCTCGCTCACCACGAAGGTGCTGCTGGGCAAGGATGAGGTGAGAGCGGATGCGAAGCGCAGAGGCAGCAAGGATAAGGGGGAAATGTAGTAGGTGGGGCTGTGCAAGTTGCCAGGGAGTTGATGAATCACAGCAGTTAAGCAGTGTTTGAACAGTGATAAGATTAATTTTAAAATGAGGAAAGAGGGGCTCATCAGAAAAGTATGTGCGCTCGTCTGCTCCTGGACATAAAAGTTTAACTAACCCTGAGTGGTTTGGCGATCTGTTATTTTGTGTCCCTACAGGATATGGATTGCTTCTGCGTGTTTATGGAAAGTCTGATAAAGCTCTGTTGATTTAAGGGTTGCAAGATTAAATATGCAGCCATTGATAACCTTTTTGGGTTTCTCTTCCAGTGAGTTTGTTTTCCTTTTCAGGTCTGTTTTCCCTCTCCCATCCTCCCCAGTCTATGCCAGCCCCATAATGGACTTTAGTTGCCCACTCCCAAGTGTGCCTGCCAGCACCTTCCCTTGATAAAGTTTAATTTGTTTTGCTTCAACAAAATGAGGTTTTTATCGACCGTTTCACAAAGCTAGAGAGAAAGCAGAAGAAAATGTGTTTCACAAAGCGTCAACTGGTCAAACATTAAAACAGAAAGTTATAGAGCTACAAGGTTATGGGGCTTTCTATCAGGGTTGAAGCTATCAAATATTACTTGCTAGCTTTAACTAGAAAAGCTGTAGCAACACAAGTTCCTGATTCTATCCATGACTTCCCCTTGTGGAGTTCTTTCTCTTGAGCAATAGCCTTCCCTTTCTGGATGGGAGATATTTTGCTTTTTCTGCTGTGATATCTGCTAAGTCTGACCACCTCCATCCCTAAGCTGATTTTGTGTTTTATTTGGAAATGAGAAGTGCTATGTTTACTTTGTTCAATTCTATTTTTAAATAATTTTAACTAACTTAACCAATCTAAACTTCAAGAAGAGACTTCCACAGGTTTGCTGCTTTTCTGCTTGTCACTCTTAACATCCTTCTTTGGGATGGTGCACACTTCCAAACAGCAGCTAAAATTAAGCAAACTCATCCTTCTGACAGATACACAACTATGGGTGTAAATAAAACCTAGACAAGCTGGGTAGTTCAAAGCTGAGCTGGGTGAGGTTCAGGNGACGGGCCGTGAGGGCAGCGGCTGCCCTGCGCGATCGCCCCCCGCCGGCTGCGGGAGGGAGGGAGAGACGGAGGAAGGGAAGGGAAAGGAAAAGAAAAGAAAAGCGCCGCTTCCGCCACGGCGGGGCGGGCCTGGGCGGAGAGCGGCGGCGCGGCGGGGCCGGCAAGGGTAGGGGCGGCGAGGGCCGCGGCCCGGCGGGGTGCGGGGGTGGCTGCCTCCGTGTCTCTCTCAGGAAAAGCCTGGTGGAGCCGGGATGGAAAGCAGGGCTCGGGGTCTCCCCCTCGATACCAGCCACCCTCGTTAGCGGGGCCCCTGTCAGAGGCAGCGAGGCCATGCGGGGGCAGTGATGCCATCGCTGCGGAGCTGCGAAATCCCC
>VZTG01002434.1:1708521-1738694 GCA_013397845.1 Melanocharis versteri
AGTTGATGAATCACAGCAGTTAAGCAGTGTTTGAACAGTGATAAGATTAATTTTAAAATGAGGAAAGAGGGGCTCATCAGAAAAGTATGTGCGCTCGTCTGCTCCTGGACATAAAAGTTTAACTAACCCTGAGTGGTTTGGCGATCTGTTATTTTGTGTCCCTACAGGATATGGATTGCTTCTGCGTGTTTATGGAAAGTCTGATAAAGCTCTGTTGATTTAAGGGTTGCAAGATTAAATATGCAGCCATTGATAACCTTTTTGGGTTTCTCTTCCAGTGAGTTTGTTTTCCTTTTCAGGTCTGTTTTCCCTCTCCCATCCTCCCCAGTCTATGCCAGCCCCATAATGGACTTTAGTTGCCCACTCCCAAGTGTGCCTGCCAGCACCTTCCCTTGATAAAGTTTAATTTGTTTTGCTTCAACAAAATGAGGTTTTTATCGACCGTTTCACAAAGCTAGAGAGAAAGCAGAAGAAAATGTGTTTCACAAAGCGTCAACTGGTCAAACATTAAAACAGAAAGTTATAGAGCTACAAGGTTATGGGGCTTTCTATCAGGGTTGAAGCTATCAAATATTACTTGCTAGCTTTAACTAGAAAAGCTGTAGCAACACAAGTTCCTGATTCTATCCATGACTTCCCCTTGTGGAGTTCTTTCTCTTGAGCAATAGCCTTCCCTTTCTGGATGGGAGATATTTTGCTTTTTCTGCTGTGATATCTGCTAAGTCTGACCACCTCCATCCCTAAGCTGATTTTGTGTTTTATTTGGAAATGGGAAGTGCTATGTTTACTTTGTTCAATTCTATTTTTAAATAATTTTAACTAACTTAACCAATCTAAACTTCAAGAAGAGACTTCCACAGGTTTGCTGCTTTTCTGCTTGTCACTCTTAACATCCTTCTTTGGGATGGTGCACACTTCCAAACAGCAGCTAAAATCAAGCAAACTCATCCTTCTGACAGATACACAACTATGGGTGTAAATAAAACCTAGACAAGCTGGGTGGTTCAAAGCTGAGCTGGGTGAGGTTCAGGCTGATAAAGGAGGACATTAGAAAATACCTCTTTAACAAGAGGGTGGTCAGACACTGGAACAGGCTTGAGGAGCCGTTTGGACAATGCCCTGAATAATGTTTTAACCTAGTCAGCTCAGCGTTGGTCTGGCAGCTGGACTAGATGTTGTTGTAGGTCCCTTCCAAGAGAAATTGTCAATTTCTGTTCTGATCTATTCTTGTTAAAGAAACCTCATGAGAAAGGTTATATCCCTTTTCTTGCCTCCTTCAGCCTCACTACTTATTTCTGGTTTTCATTATTCTATTAAAATAAAAAGCAACATGTCTATAACACCAGGCATACAAAAACTGTATATAACATCATTTGGGGGTCTCTAGGAATTACAAAAATAACAGCTTTTTTCCAGAGCTTGTCAGTGGAACATCCCCTCTTCAGAAAAAGTTTTAAACAAAAAAACTATACTTGCAAACTTCTTTAGAAACCTGGCTGTGAAGTAAATAAAGGCATTTTGATCCACAGCATTTCATGTAATTTACCACTGGTGCCATAATTCAGGTGGGAGGATTATGGAAGGAAGGATTCTCTGTCCTGAGTTTCCAAGTTTTCCAGACAGTGCTGAATTCAATTCAAGTGCAGCTCCAGTAAAGTTGTTTCAGGGTGGTGTGGGTGGCTGTCACACTCATGGGACCAAACTCTTCCCTTTTAAGCTGGTTGAGAAAGTGCTTTCTAAAGTGTCCTGTCCCATGGCTTGGCTTTGCTGACCATGTTGGAATTGCTCAGCAAACGTTGAGCTCAGCCCAAGTCCAGGATCAACAGGTTCTCCACATCACTCTGGGACTCTTCCTCTCCTAACTCCTGTGGGAGGGCTCTCCCATCTGCAGGAATGTACATCTGTATCCCTTTGCTTTTCAGCCTCTCGTTCATGTTTGTGCCAAAAACCTGGTGGCATTCGTGTCACAGGAAGCTGGGAACAAACCCGTTCTCCTCGCCATGGCTTTAAAGGACAAGACCATGGAAGGAATACAGGCTCTACGAGAAGTGATCCGAAGTTGCCAAGTCTGGTGAAGTTGTGCCATCTGGATTCAAGGAAATGATCTTGAGTCCATGACTCATCACCACCTATTTAAAAGGACTAGAAATGAAAATGATGGAATGTCTTTGTGGTGGTTTTGGACGTACTGAGGAATTTCATGAATTTTTCTCTACTGTGTAGAACATTTGTGGGTTTTGTTACTGGGACAGGTTTGCAAGTCCATGTAGACAGTGGTGAGATGAGAGCAATTGTCTCAACATACGAGAGAAGTGTTACTTCTATTGTGTTGAGTGGGTTATTTTTTTGGGAAAGGGCTTGGCTCTGCACATGTGTCCTGAGGAGCAGCTGATGCCAAGCTCTGTTGCTGTGCTGGACCGCAGAGGGGGAACACCCAGTGCAGAGGGAATAAAAGAAACATTGTCAAATCAAATTTTACCTGTTTTCTTTTTGCTCTGTGAGAATCATTTCAATTGAAATACAAGCCTTGGTGAAATAATCAACAATTGTATAATGGGAAAGATTTTCTTGCCTTTTTTAAGGAAATGAGTTCTAGATGGCTGCTTTTGTCCTTATGTCCCTTCCTTTCTGGATGTAGTCTGAATTCATTTTCTACCTTCATTCTGATTTTAAAGAGAGGCAGATAATGATGCTCTGCAAATTTCATGAAAGCTGATGTCAGGGTGGAAGAGGGGACCCCAAAATAGTGGTAAGAAAATAATCTCTGCCAGTGGATTACATGGTAACAACACATTGGAGAGACAGAATATCCATGGGTTGATCACCTGCAATGAGCATCTGTCTTAGGACATGTGGAGACAGAGGGTTTGAGGGGTTACACAGGGTTGTTTCTGCCAAGTCACAAAAAGTGTCAGATGAAGTTGTATGAGCTGATGCAAAGATTAATAGCCAAACTTTTACCTTTTGCTTGGAAAGCACATTTGTTTTTACCTCTTGTAATAAACAACAACAAGTAGTGCATTTTTAAGTGAGCTGTTAACACACTTCTGTCACTTATGAACTTGACAGCTCAGACGGAGGCCAGGTCTTGGATTCTGGGCGGGGAGGAGCTGTGCTAAGACCAGTTGGTACAGCAGAATCAGCACACAGGCTGTGCCTGCTCCATGATGATCCAGCTGCTGGGTCATTTCTGTTGCTAAAAAATCCCCTAGAAGTAGAAAAGCAGAAAATGGATTTCGAAAGGACTCTTTTCTCTGAAGTAAGGGTTATTTACAGCATTTAAAGGGATTATGAGAAATGAAACTCTTTTAAAAATACACTCAAACACTGCAGGCTTCCAGCTGCCCTTGACAAGAAACTTCAGCTAAAAATAATTTTCCAAACTGTGCTTCCAAGAATCAAAGATTCGCATCTGTCAGAACTATAAATTTTTTCTCTTTTACACTTCCTTTTTTTTGTCTAGGAAGGCTGAGAGAGGCATGTGGAATTAGTTATTGCCAATCTTGGTTTGCTAGTAGGGATTCTCTCCTGACACAAAACTGGTGCTCTTACTGTGTCTCTAGCTCCAGCAGCTTGTGGAGAACATACATGAATTAGCAAATTGGATGGAAATTGCATCTTCCACTGTGGTGGTACAGTGGCATACCACTGCTGTGCCCTGAAGGAGATGAGTGTTACTACCTAAAAGCCAGGCACAAGTTAAGCACCTTCATTTCCTGGCTGTGTATGTGCCACCAGGTCTTCACAGGGCAGTGGGTGAGGAAAGAACGTGGAAACCTCTCTGATTTTATGCTCGGAGCCAGGACAGACTTACCTTGCTGCCTTTCCACATGCGACAAATTAGAGCACGAGCAATTGCTCCTTCGACTTTGCTCCTCTCTGCTCCACAGTAAAGCGAGGGGAAGGCCTGCCCAAACAACCGGCACCAGGTGCCACCAGCTGCCTGCCTTTTAGTCATCGCTCTGCTCCAGGTAAGGATTAATTCCCAGTTGCTGGGGAAGCTGCCTCTGCCACCCAGGCCGAGCTCTTGCCCACGGCCGCAGGACGTGCGCTGGGTGGGGGACGGCGGCTTTCCATCCGTGTTTGCTTTGCGGGCGTGGGTGCCGAGCGCGGCGGACTGGAAAGGTAAGTTGGGTGGCTTTTCTGCGGGAGACAAAGCCCGACCTGCTGCTCCAGCTCCCGCGGGGCCCGGCGCGCAGGGAGGGCGCTGGCGGGGTGAGCCGGGCACAGCGAGGGGGTGCTGGTAAGGTAAGCGGGGCCCGGGGCACAGCGAGGGTCGGTGAGGGGCTGGCGGGGTGAGTGAGACGCTGGTGGGACTCGGGGAGCAGCGAGGGCGAGTGGGGTGCTGGCAGAGAGAGCGGGGCGCTGGTGGGATAAGTGAGGTGCTGGTGGGACCCGGGGAGCAGCGAGGGCGAGCGGGGTGCTGTCGGGGAGAGTGGGACGCTGACGGGGAGCAGGGTGAGTGGTGCACTGGTGGGACCCGGGGGGCAGCGAGGGTAACTGGGGCAGTGGCAGGACCCGCGGCCGGCGGGCGGGCAGGGCTGGCAGGCTGGCCGGAGGAGGAGTCTCCAGCGGTGCAGGTGGAGGAGGGCACGGGGGATGCAGAGGCAGGCGCACGGCAGCCAGACTCCCTCCCGGAGGAGCCCCCAAGGGTAAGTGGGGCCCTGGGGTGTGCGCAGCAGCTGGGGGAAACCCCACAAATCAGGGGTTGACCCAGCCATTGGTTCTTAACACCTGTGGGAGCCGCTGGGAGGGCAGAGCCTCCTCTAAGAGCCCTGTGCCTGCGTCATCCACTCCTCCAGATGGGCTTCAAGGAGGGCTCGACGCTGCCCTGCCGCGATTTGTGGCTGTGTGCTGTAGGTCCTTCCTCCTGAGTGGCCTGATGGTGGTGTGGAGAGGCTGGTCCCGTGAATAAGCCGAGTGTCCTGGCTTTATCTGAAAGCAATCAGGAGGAAAGGCACGTCTCCTGCTCTGGCGGGGCTAAACTTGGATGCTCCCCTCCCCGGGATGTGGGTCAGGGATCTGAGGCACTGCTGGGGGGCTGTGAGGGCTCACCTTTCCCTGCTGACTTTCTTCACCCCACAGGGGGCTGCCTCTGAGATGGGGATTTGTTCCTGGTGCTGCAGGACACAGGGAGGGATGTAAGCTGGGTGTCTGGGCTCTGGCAGCCTGCAGGTGGAGGGGAATCTCTCGCAAGGTGAAAAGCCCCATTTGCAGGTGGCCTGCCTGAACACAAGCTTCACTGCTCGGTTTATCTTCTCAGTTCTCACTTAGCATCTCTAATATCTCAGGGAGTATGTGTAACAGGTAGACACTGTATGGCAGGTACCTGCAAGGTGTCTGAAAACAGACAGGTTGGATATGGCTCAGTCCCATCCAGGAGCTGAGTTTTGCAGCTGGTATTATTCCCGGTGTCTCCTTGCTGCCTTTGTTTTGGAAGCAAATGGCTCTCTAACTGCATTGAATTGCCTGCCTACCTTGCACGGCCGGGATCTAATTACCTGTGGAGCTGGGAGCCCTGTCTCGGAGCGGCACCGAGGCTTTTGCTTTTAATGACTTGCTCTGCCACGTTCGGAGTGTGACAATGTCGGGGAGGCTGCCAGGACTGGCTGTTGGTGCCACCGTGCTCACACCGCGATGGCTGGGAAAGTTAATAGGAGATGGGATGTCTTGGGCCAAGCATTTGTGGCACAGCGCTGGGTTGAAAACAGAATAAATGTGTCTAGTCAAGAGCACAGCTGTCTGCCGTGTCTTGGGGAGTGAGCTGGATCACTAGAAAAGTGACTAGAAAAACACAGCTAGAAAGAGTGAGCTTTCATCCTGCTCTGTCATGATGCTCTGGCAGGGGGAAAGCGTGGCCAAATCCAGCCATTTAGCCCCAGCCAGCAGCAGGGCAGCCCCCACAAAGAGTGATGAGTGACTGGGGAACGGGAGCACAGCCGAGCTCTCATCTCCCTCCCTGTGCCACGAGCTATTTCTGTCCTCCTGTTAATGTTTACAAGGCATCGAAGTCTGTCCAAAGACCAGATCCCGCCCCGGCTTTCCCGGGATCCTTTTTCCTGCTGGCCGGGGCAGGAGCACCGGACGGTGGCAGGGAGGAAGGACGCTCCGCGCTGCCCGTGTAACACTATCGCCCCGCAGCCGGCCCCGGCTCCGCTGCCCGCTCGGGGCGCAGGTACTCCGGGGTGAGCTCCTGGGGCCCCGCCAGCTGCCGCCCCGGCATCTCCGCTTACACGCGACTCCTGCCAGGCGGAGCCGCGGAAAGGTATTTTTAGGGCTGTTGATCTGACACCAGCTGAGTTTCCTCTCCTGTGAGGTTGGGGTTCGGTGAGAGGGCAGAACAGGGAGCCGCAGGGTGAGCTCTTGCTTTGGTTTGTTTTCAGTGTTTAATTGGGCCGAGGTCATTCCCTACCACTCTTACCTATGGCAGATATTTTCATGCTTCTCTCCAGTTCATGCTTACAGTTTTACCCCAGGCAATAGTCACGCAGCAGCTAAAATATTTGTTTATTAATAATGCACTGAGAAGCATCTATATTGTTAGAGTTCAGCTTGCAGGTTGTTGGTTTTTCAAACCGCTATTGCTATACTTGGGAAAAAGCAGCTTTCCATAGATTAGCAGAAAGAGAACCCAAACATGGCAGTTTGTGCATCTGTTGGCCTTGAGATATGAAGCTGCCCTATAAATAATTGCTTATTATTAGGTCGGTCCTTGCTGTCTGGAGCCACAGGGTACATGGTGTCCGTATGCCCAGCCACCCTCTGCACCAGGAATGCTCAGTGCCTTGGGGCAGCTGGCTTCCAGGAGCACACACTGACCAGGGAGATGCCATAGCACTCCAGCATCCCCAAAGGGCAGCAGCTCTGCCTCTGGCATGGCAGGCTTGCTCCCTTGTGCTTAATTTGGGTGCAGGAGGGACTGCTGGCTGCCCTTCAGGTCTTGGGGTTGGCGCTACTGGCACACTGACACCCCCACAATCCCGAAATAGCTGGGTGAAGAATGTGGATGACACCAAATGTCTGGTTTTTTGGGCAGCCTCAGGCTTTGCCCCCAGCGGGCCACACATGATGAAAGGAGCCAAATTTGGGAGGGGCGGACCTGGTGTTTTCTGGGCTCCCAAGGAACAGGACACAAGTGTCCTGATGGCTTGTTGGTAAGGGACTCTATTATCCTGGGTGAGGGATTGGTTTAACTCTTAAGTCTCTGGTTTCTGATGGAAAAGGGTCCTGAGCCACAAGTGTGAACTTACAGGGGCACAAATATACACAGATCATTCCTTTTCAAGCGGGAGTGATTCCTGAGAAAGCAAGGAGCAAAGCTGGGAAGGAGAAGTGTGTGTTTTGGGAGACATGGGAACTGCATAGACCTCCTCAGGGAAAAGAGGGTCTGCTCTTGAAGGACATTTGCATTTTCCTGCTGGGAGAAGCAGACCCAACCATGGCAAATGGGCTTGTTTGGGTGAGGGACACCCTGGAAAAACCCTGGGGAGGAGAGAAACCTCACAGGAGGTTTGTACATGCTGTGTGGGCTGGGAAATCTGCTGGGACCTTCCCCATCACCAGCTTACCTCGCTCCTGCCTTCCTGCACCACCCCCCTTCCCTCTCCCTCCCTGCAGATGAGTAATGCCACACAGGCTGTGCCCTCTCCTGTGGCACCTGGCACGCCAGGGCCTGGCACAGCAGCCAGGCTGGCCTCAGCACCCCCATACTCAGCTGTTGCCCTGCTTACGGCTGCCCACAACAACTCCCAGGATGGCCAGCAGCTTTTCCTGACCACGACAGCAGCGCAGGTCATCTCTGGCATCTTCGTGTGGTCAGCACTCATCGTCACCTTCCACCAGGTATGGGCTGGAGTGGAGATGGGGCTCAGCACAGGCATTGACATGAGAGCAAAACCATCAATTGCCCCCAAGTCCATTGCAAATCACTCAGCTCTGGATAAGTATTTATTCCTGTTGCTGCCCAGAGGGGATATCCCTGCTGTCAGGAGCCTGGTGCTGGCAGCTCCTAAGGATGGACTTTGCCCACGCTCTCCCCAGGTGGTTGCCAGAGCCAGGAGAGGCTGCAGGGCATTGGCATTGCCCAGAGGCAACACCCAGCAGGGCATTTGGGGTGTTTGGGGTGCACAGCACCAGCTGCCTTGAGGCATACCCTGAGTGGGGATGGTTTAGGGGGCTGTGCAGGTCCGTGCTGCTGAAGGCAGCTCTGGGGCAAGCTGCTGTCTCCCAGCACTGGGATGGGGCTGCTCAGGGAAGGGCACATTCCTCACACAGCCCAGCAAAGGAACCTGATTTCCACACGTTTTCATGCAAGGGATTGGTCCAGGGACTGGGATGGAGCCTGCCGTGTGTGTTCACTGCGATGGGTCTATGGTGGAAAGCTGGCAGAGCTCTCACCCCCGAGAGGAGGGTTAACACAGCACCCCTGAGGGCTTGGGGGTCCCTCTGGTTCCCATCCTGACCTGTGGCAGGCACAACTCTGCATGCTGGGCACTTTGCAGATCTACACACACCTGAGGAATTACACCATCCCCAAGGAGCAGCGCTACATCATCCGCATCCTCTTCATCGTGCCCGTCTATGCCTTCGACTCCTGGCTCAGCCTCCTCCTCCTCGGCAGCCACCAGTACTACGTCTACTTCGACTCAATGCGCGACTGCTACGAAGGTGAGCACAGCATCTGCTCAGCAGGGAGGCTGGGGGCAAAGCAGGACTCTCATCCTGCTGGCCTGTCTCTGGAGCATCTTGAAGTGGCAAATCTCCATCGCTTTCACTTCCCACTCTCCCTCCCTCCATTCAGTTTTCCCCTTCATTCTCTGTTGGCAGCAGGGAGGGGATGCCCCACAGACAAACACGAGCTGGTACCTTTCAGACACAGCACTACGGTCCTGAGAAAGAGGTTTTCTGGCTGTCTATGGGGTAGAAGTGCAGGTTCTCTAAAACACGAGGCAGATATACCCAAGAAATTGGGGAGTCGGGGTGTTTTTAAGTGCAAGGGAAACTTGTCAGGATTATGGCTGTCTTTCTACCTTGTTCCTGTCTTCCTCAGGAACTAAGCTGTGTGGGTATTTGCATTACTTCAGGTTTGGAGTATATGAAAAATAAGTGGTGGGGGTGTCCAAGAAAACTGTTCAGGACCTGCTCCTTGCTGGTCACCAGTCATTTGTGCTGCCCCTTAGCGATTTTGAGGTCCTTCCATGCAGATGGTCCCTGGATGGACTCTGTGTGCCCAGAGGAGCTGCTGTAATGAACTCTGTGCACAAAGTGCAATGTGTCTGACTCCACTTGGAAGTCGGATGGATTTGACCTGCTGCTCCTCTCACTGGGCTCCCACCCACCAGCATCCCAAATCTTGATGCAGTGCCAGGCTGGATGAAGAAACACCTGAGCAGGAAGGAATGCGAGATGAAACAACCCCCTCCAGGACTTCCATCAGTCCTGCTGACCATGTCTGCCCTTGCCTTGGCAGCTTTTGTGATTTACAGCTTCCTGAGCCTGTGCTTCGAGTACCTCGGAGGGGAGAGCACCATCATGACAGAGATCCGAGGGAAGCCCATTGCGTAAGTCCCGGCACCCTGTGAGTTCCTTCTCCACCCACTTTCCCCACCCAGCACCCCCAACGGCATCCCCTCGCCTTCTGCTTCCAGGTCCAGCTGCTTTTACGGGACCTGCTGCCTTCAGGGTATGTCCTACTCCATCGGGTTCCTGCGCTTCTGCAAGCAGGTGGGTACTCAACGGTGAGCATCGACTCCACTTCCCTCAGATGAGGGCTCTCTGGGTGGCAGGTCCCTTCCCCACTGCCCTGCCAAGGGGGCTTTGCTTCATCACTCTCTTAAGATGCTGGGTCTGGGGTTTTTTTTCCTCTGAGGGAGGCGGGTCACCAGCTCGCCGGCACCTGGCCAGCAGCAGGGCTGCTCGCTGTCCTTGCCTCTGACTCACTGCTGAGTCAGGGTCTCCTCCCACTGCAGAGCTCAGATTGCCATCTCTGTCCAGTCCCAGGTTAGCCTGGATGCTCTGTCACTCTCCAGCACTGCACTGTGGGCTGAATCCTGTCGCCCGTCTGCCCCCAAGCTACCCAGTCCCCCCCTTGGAGTGGCTACGCTGTTTTTTGGGGGCTGCCTTCTGGAAGCCACACTCCCTCACGTCTGCAGACCTTGTGCTGGTTCATATTTCACCCCTCAGCACAGCTCTCTCCTCTGCGTGTCTGTCCCAGGAGCAGAGGGGTGGGATGTGGGGAGTGGGATGTCCCTGCTGCCTGTGGTACACCATGTCTCTCCCCTGTGCAGGCCACACTGCAGTTCTGCATTGTGAAACCCCTCATGGCAATCGTCACCATCATCCTGCAGGCGTTCGGGAAGTACCACGATGGAGACTTCAAGTGAGGATGCTGGGTCGGGCTGGAGGGGTGAATGGCAGAGGATGGATACCTACTCCATCACCAGTGTGTCCTGCCAGTGTCCCCAGGAAGCTGCTCCATGGATAGTGAGAGCACTGTGAGCCCAAAGTGCCGGGGAACAGAGACTCACTGCCCCCAAACAATAAGGGGAAAAAACTCCTGTGAGCCATAATAAATAAAATAATAAATAAAAAGAGGTCCCACCAACAGAGGAAAAGCAGCTGCTGCCTCTGCCCTCCTCCCCCTCCTGGGCTGTGTTCTCCCCCAACAGCAAAGCTATGCACCCTCCCCTTCCCCATTTGATCCCTCTTTGCCCCCAGTTGCACTTGCTTTGCTCCCCACAGCCCAGGGCAGCAGCTCTCTGTCTCTCTCTCCCCCCACAGTGTCCACAGTGGATACCTCTACATCACCATCATCTACAACTTCTCCGTCAGCCTGGCCCTTTATGCCCTTTTCCTCTTCTACTTTGCCACCATGGACCTGCTGCGCCCATTTGAGCCGGTCCTCAAGTTCATCACCATCAAGGCTGTCATCTTCCTCTCCTTCTGGCAAGGTGGGTCCCACCATGGA
This sequence comes from Melanocharis versteri, assembly GCA_013397845.1. NCBI lineage: Eukaryota > Metazoa > Chordata > Aves > Passeriformes > Melanocharitidae > Melanocharis > Melanocharis versteri. The sequence goes on from VZTG01002434.1 coordinate 1,719,488, forward strand.
TGCCCAGCGGTTCTCCTCCCATAGCCCCACCTGGCTCAGGGGTGCAGGAGCAGAACTGATCCCTCTCCCTTCCCCCACACAGGGACGCTGCTGGCAATCCTGGAGAAATGTGGGGTGATCCCTGAAGTTCAGATCATCGATGGGAAGGAGGTGGGAGCTGGGACAGTGGCTGCTGGCTACCAGAACTTCATCATCTGCATTGAAATGTTCTTTGCTTCCATTGCCCTGCGCTACGCATTCACCTGCCAGGTGTACAGGGAGAAGAAAGAAAATTCAACAGGTAACTCTTCCTGACTTCTTCCTTTATTGAATGACTAAAGAAAGAGGAAACCTCCCTTATTTTATTAGTATCCCATTACCAATGGGATGCTAAAAGCTACAAGAGGAATTTCTTTATCCTGTGCTCCATACGTTTCCTCTTCCCTCATGACATCCACAAGCTGTAGCAAATGGACAGGGAGACCTTGGTGTGGATGGGCAGGATTCGGGGATTAGGGTATTACCCACATGCTGTTGGAGAGGATCCATCCTCTTTGGAACAGGGAGCTGGGGTTGCCTTCCCTCTCCTTGGAACAGCAAGCTGACGTGGCCCTCAGTGAGCCCCTGATCTTGAATTTCTAAGGAAAAGTGTCTTGGATCACTTGGGCTCATTGATTGTCTGCTGTCCCATCACCCTCCTGCTCCCCCTGTTTTGCAGCAAACCTCGCCCCGATGCAGAGCATCTCGAGTGGGCTGAAGGAGACCATCAGCCCCCAGGACATTGTGCAGGATGCCATCCACAACTTCTCTCCTACGTACCAGCAGTACACCCAGCAGTCGATGCAGGAGGCGGAGCGCAAAGCACCGGGGGAGAACGGGCACGCGGCCTCCAAGATGGATGGACAGAGCAGCAGGAAGAGCAAAAACATTGAGAAGAGAATGTTAATCCTGTCAGATGAGGAGCTGTAGGAGGTTTCAGAAAAGACACTGACACTGAAGAGGTTTTAACCCCTGCAAAGGGGAGGTGTCTTGAGGCTGAGACTGCCTGAGCTAATGAGAGTACTTAGAAGCCAGGAACTCTACCCAAAAAGCCAGTCTCTCAAAGGGAAGATGCAATACCCCAGGAAAGGTTAAGTCAAATAGTGCCAGCTTCTGCTGTCATGGATGAAGCTGTGCTGGAGCCTGTGTTGCAGCCTGGGCTTTGCTGCCCCACTGCTGGTGTCTCTCTGCCAGCTCTGTGCCAATGCTGGGGGATGCCAGGCAGGGAGAGGAGCTGGGGTGCAGGATAGACCAGCCGCCCTCGCCCTCCTCTTGCCTCCAAGCAGTGCTGAGGCCTGAGAGAAATGCTTTTCTCAGCACAGTTCTGCTCTAGTTTCTCCCAATTTGAGTAAAAAATGATCTCCAAGGGCTCCGTGGAGAAAAGCAGCCCAGGAAGGTGACTTCGCTTCACCTCAAAACCTGGTAAAGGTTGGAAGACGTCATTCCTTATTTTTACATCTTTCCCCCTCTCCTTCTCACAGAAAAGCTTGTAGAGATGTGCGAAAGACCTTTACCATGGAGAAAGAGGAAGTCATCCTCTTCTCCCTCCAGATGTGGATGCAGCTGTCCGAGTAACTCCCCCGGGAGCGTGGCAGGATCTCACTGGGACTCACCAGAGGTCTGCAGCTGCATTTCTGAGAGCTGCCGGTGACAGAAGCGCTTGTTTACGTCTAAACCAGCTTATCTCTGAATGGATCAGAAGTTAAAAGGAATTCCAGCTTCCTTATCAGAATCTTTATTAGGGAACCAGACTGTGACTGCTGGTGGTAGGAATTCACTTATTGGGAACTGTCTGTTCCTCCTAACCCTTTGCTATTCCCACCCCTGGGCTTTGCCTGACCTGTGGGAAGGCAAGCAGGAGCTGAGCCCAGCTGGGTGACCATAGTGAGGACAGAGAGGTGCTGAGGGGTGTTGCCACGTGGGGCAAGACCACAGGCAAGGGAAGACTGGGAATGGAGGGATGCTCCCCATACCAGTGATGGAGGGCGCACATCCTTCTGTTAAGACTTCTTCTCCTTTCTTCCCCAATTTTTAGTCTAATTTCTATTCTCCTGTTAATGAGATGATCCCTGGGAATGAACTTAGGCACTGGTTGGGCTGTTGTCTGGGATGGTAGCTGGTTAGTGGAAGGATGAATGCAAATCTACAGCCTCAGATGTGGCAAACAAACCGATGGATAAGACTTGGAGCCCTTTTAAACACAACTCGTAGAATTTCGATCTTTTTTTTCCCTGCTCTTAAGCTGCAAAATGTAAATCACAACACAAAATTATTTATTTTTTTTCTAATAAACAGCAATTTCTAGCACAGAGCAAGCAAGCGTTTTCACTGAGCTCAGCAAGCAAAGCCCACGATCTGCCTGTTCCTGCTATAATGCTGATGCTCTTAAGCTTAACGTCCTCCCTGCCCCTCAATGCTGGCCCAGCAGAAATACCTGCACACGCAGCATCCTGCACATTTTGGCATTCCTACAGGATTTGTGCTCATCTTTTTCACTCCACAAAGAACGTGCATGTCTCCCGCTTCCTCTCCTTGCCCAGCACCTCTTCCAACCCTTGCCTAAGCTGTGGATGCAGTGGTTCAGAGGTGCTGGATCTGGTTTAGCTAAGCTAAGCCCAGACTTCAGCACCAACAAGAGAAGCTCTGTTTATTATTATTATTGGAGAAATCTTACCTTGCTGAAGCCCAGACTCCACGTGAGCAGCCTATAGTTTAGCCAGTCCTGCAAGTCCCTCTGGTCCGAAGGAGCACTGCTCATACCTGCTCAGCCAGTGAGACCGCTGCCACTTTTCCTGCAATAAGGTCCATAAACAAGAGCCAGATGCTCTGCACATCCAGGCATTCATCCAGGATCCTGCTCATCCTGGGAGCAAGACTGTCCTGCATAGAAAGTGCAGCCTCAGTACTCGGGGACAAGGCTGCTTGGCTTTGTAACGCAGCCAGAACCGAAGCAGGGACATCTCAGCGGAACATCTTAGTCTTCACCCCTCTGGGAGAGGATGGCCACAGCTGCAGGAACAGAGGCTGCTCTGGCTCCTGGGGCGAGGACAGACTGCAAAGGTGATGATGGCACATCTGCTGGCGCACTCGCAGCCGCTGAGATAAAGACTTGCACAAGAACACAGCAAGAACTGTGGTTGTACTTCATTGCACAAATGATCGACTCCGGTGCATAATGGGCTGCCTCCATTGCTTTGCCAGCAGGTGCAATTCCCACCGCAGACAATAACATTTGCCTATTTATGTCAAGCCCTGATTACTGTATTATATGTAAAACAGATCTTTCTTGCAAGCCAAACAAGGAGGGGGAAGAAAAAAAAAGTCAGCTGTGACTCATGCAAGTCAGCAGTGTGATACCAGCCTGAAGGAGCCGTGCTGGGCTGGACACCAGCTGGCTGCCGCGACAGCAGCAGCAGGCACCCTCCCTGCTCCAGCCGGCGCAGGCTGGGCCTCCTGCTCGTCCTTTTTCTTGGAGAGGGAAGAGAGGCGAGAGCTGACGGCTCAGGCTGGGCGCTGTCAGAGCCCTCAAACCCTTAGGCTGTCAAAAGGCATCCATGAGGAATAGAAATGCCAACAGTGCTGTAGGCTGGACGCGGTCTCCTCTGTTAACGCGTCTCCCCCACCTCCTCAACAAGGACACGGGGAAAGCTGGCGGCGAGCACACGGGTGACCTACACAGGAGCCTGCTGTGCCTGGAGCCACGCCAGCAGGCAGCCCGGGAGGAACAGGCGTCTCTCACTGCCAGCAGCAGGCTCCGGTGGTCGGCAGATTTGTTTTCCCGTTGTCGCTTGTCCTCAGGCTTTCCCCAAGGACAAGACTGAGCTGCAGCTACCAGATCTCCTGGTGCTTTTTGGGCTTGGATCAAGCAGGTTTACACCCTGCTCATGCCAGGGATGATGGTCACAGGGCACACTCTGCCACTACACCTGCAGGAGCTCGGGCTGACCTCCCTAAAAGCAGAGGGGAAGGAAGGCGGCCGCTGGCACCACAGCAGAGGCAGATCTCACACACGGCTGCTCGCTGCACAGCACCCAGTCAGAGACAGACACTTCTTTTTTTGGATAAAAGCACTCACCAACAAGTCCCTGGGCCCAGCTGCTGATAGGCACCAGACTGCTGGACCTGCACCAGAGAGCAGGATTTGTGCTTTTACCACCCTGTTCACAGAGACCTTCTATGCTCCTCCCCTATGCATGGTGAAGGTTGAGTTTCCTTTCACTTCTGAACCTTCACCTGGCCCATTCCTGATGCCCTTATCCTCCTGAACTAACGCTCCTCCATCCCTCCAACAGCCACAACTGGCCCACCTCCCTGTCGTGTCTATTGTCACCAGCTCCTCGCTGCAGTCTCTCCAGGCAGGAGCCAAAGCAGCTGATGATGCTTTTTTTGCTCAGCACAGAGACTGCCATCACCCCCAGGCTTCACCCACGTGCCTGCTCAGCCAAGCCTGCCTGGCCCCACCTAATGACCATCCATTACCTGCTGACACACAAAGCCTTTCAGCCCTGCTCCTCTCCACTTTGCCTTACCTCTTAATTCCAGCTTTGGCCAACACACCCATCTGTCTGCAGCCTACTACCTCAACACAAGCCAAGTGTTTTACCCCCTTCAGCTGCTCCCTCAAGAAAATCGACCACTTGGAATAGGGAATTAAAGCCAACACAACCCCTGAGAGCTCACTGGCACAAGGTACCACCTTTTTAAAGCCCCAACAGGGAAAAGCAAAAAGATGAAGTATTGATGTAAGGGGTTAAAGCAGTTTATTCTCAAGCAGTCACACAGGGAAACTGTAAAGGGATATTTCAGAAGCCAAAGGAAGAGAGAGGAGTGTCTCTCTCCAGCACTTCAAGACAGGTCACAGTGTCTCCAAGCCACAAGTGGCCTCGCTCAGCATCACGACTGCAGGCAGGTGCCTGCTGAGCTGTCAGTCCTGCTTGTGCTAGCACAGACACCCACTGATTGTGCAGAGACAGAGCCCCCGCGTTAGGAACAGACACACGGGATCGACCTGACAACAGCTCGGACAAGAGCCATCCCTGGAGCACATTCCAAGCGCCCCAAGAAAGCAGCACAGCAAGGCTGAGATGGGCTCCAGCAGGCTGGGTCAGATGATTGCAAAAGCCCAAGCTGCCATCCCACTCGCCTTAGCCCAGCCTGCCTCCAAAAAACACATCGCTCACCGCAGCGCCACAGCCAGCCCTGTGCTGCACTGGGGACAGGCAGCAAAAAAACCCGAGGAAAACACTCCACTGAAGATCAACTCAGGCTCCAAAACGCTGACCATAGACCAGGGCAAGTCTGAAACCAGAAAATGCTTTATTGGAAAGGTACAAAAAAACCAGTCACTGCAGCTAAATTTACAGCAATAAATTACGTTGTGGCTGTCAAGAGAAGTAATGGACACATACACAGGGCTATTCGCCTTACAAACAGGAATCCACATTGCTTGGTATATCAATAATTTATTTTATAATAAAAAAGCAGCACAAAAATAAATATTGAAATGAAATTACTGAGTAACCACAGAGGATAGAATGAGCTGGTGATAAAAAACAACTTAAAACAGAAGACTTCTATCATTAAAAAAATGAAAGCAAGTATCCACCATCTACAGAAACACCCCAGCAGACTGAAATACAGACGAAGGAAAACAAATCCACATTACAAAAGTTTTTCGGTTTTGTTTTGTTTCTTTTCTTTTTTTTCCTTTTTTTTTTCATTTTTTTCTTTTTTTTTTCTTTTTTTTTTTTAAATAAAAACAATCATGACAATGAAGTTTAAATGATTCGAGAGAGAAAAAACTGCCACCTTCTCCTCCTCCCCGGGTCTGAGCCATCCCGTGGCCTGACCGCCGTGGCACAGCTCGCCTCCGCCCCGGTGCCAGCGCCTCGTCCCTCCCCGCTGGCCCAGAGCTGCTGTGGCACCCAGGTCTCTGCACTTTGTGATCTCCTCCCGGCAGACGGTAGAGCTGGGCAAGAGCAGAGACGCTGCCTCGTTTCAAAGGGATCTGGAGCTGCCCTGGAGGGAAAGGTTCCCCACTCCCGACAGAGAGCACAGCAAACACGCCTACGAGAACAGAGGTGTCCCTTCCCGCTCCCCGCGCGACGCTTTCCTCTTCTCCTGCCTCCCGCCCAGCCCTCGCTTCCCACCTCACACTGCGGATGGGGAGCACCCAAAGAAAGGCCAAGCCCAGGGGAGAGGATCCCAGCACCCAAAACTCAGAGCCCCCGCTCCTCCTCAGCGGGGTCGGGGGGACAGACTAAGAGGGGCAGAGAAGGGAGCCCGGGCATCCGAAGTACTGCAGCAGAGAGACGCGCCCCACGCCGCCAGCGCCCCACGCCGCGCTCGCCCTGGGTGTCAGGCTGGCAAGTGCAGGACGGAGAGAAAAAAAAAAACAAAACAAAACAAAACAAAAAATAAAACGCAACAGAAACAAACCGAACCCCAGAGGAATGCAAAAACACAACCCCAAGCTGGAGGGCCCTCCAGGGAGGACGGTGGAGGAGCTGGGTCTCCAACGCGATCAACAGCTTTTGGGCCATTCCTCCCTCCACGTTACCTTGCAATTCTGATCCCTCTGTGGAAGTTTAGCCAGGACATTTCATTCCCCTCCAGGTCACCACCCAGGGAGCCCTGGACTGGCAATTTCTTTTAATAAAGATTTACAGTATCAAACTTGGAAAAAAAATTATTTTTTTTCTTTTTTACGAAAAATCTGTACGATAAAATGTATATAATTATATATTTATATATATATTTCTCTCTCTTTAAATATTTCCACGTGGTCCTTATGGATATCCAATATGGATTACCTACCATGGCTATGGTATCAACAGCTTTAACAACACCCAGGCCTCTTGTTCTTTATCGAGTGACCAGAGATTTAAGTGCCTACCAGCACTAAACTAGCAATCACTTGGACAAGCCTTTGGCACCCTTCCAAGAACTGGAAAAAAAAGAAATACTTGGCCACAAGGGAAGTGCCACATAAAGATATGTTTCTCAACTCATTCCAACAGCAAGAAGACCCCACGGAACAAAGTTCGACCTCTGTCCCCTTCGGTGAGACAGGTCTGATTTCCCCGGAGGGGTGTCAAGGGCAGCCAGAGGGTGTTCCTATCTAGCCAGGAATGTTATGGAGCTCTGGAGCTGTTTTAAAGACTGGAAGCATTTGGGCATTTTCAAGTCAACTGGCCTTTTTCATTAAAGTTTTCATTTAAAGCCCCAACAGTGCCAGGAGTCTCCATTTTGCCTGTTTTTGGAGGCACCTGTAAGGTCTGGGAAAGTGTCCAATGTCTGTGAGCTGGAGAACATGAGAGGACCAGGAAATGACCGTAACATCTTTCTCTTCCTCAGCTTCTGCTGTGGGAGTCAATAACTGGTACTGATACACAGGACATCGATCTGCCTGTTTGGAGATAGGGAGGGAACGGAGGAGAAATGAGGTAACACTAAGTGTCATCCAAACTCTACGTGTTGGAAAATCACTTGAAGGAAACTCCCTGCTCCCCTCCAAAACACGTGGATCTGGCAGGGGGAACGAGCCTCCAGGAAGCATTTCACTGACACCCTTTCTGGCTCAGTAAGGTCACGGATGTCGATGTTGGGGACTGAATGAGAACCAAGTCTGAGGTTTCTCTTTTCATTAACCTATTTCACAAAGGATCCTCCTGGGAAATCCAGAGACTCCGATGACAAGGTGAAAAAAAAAAAGAAAAAGCAAGCTAACAACTTCTTCCAAAGACAAGTAGGGCTTCACTAAATTTCTACCAACTTACTGCCATTCAAGGCAAGACAAAGCCTCAAACAACAAATTATACTGGGTGTCAGATGCCAGTTCACTGTCCTCTTTCCAACAACGGTAGCACTTGATTATTCTCTTTCAGTCCAAACCACTTATGAATTCTCCGTGATCTTTGTTTTCTGTTCTGGAGCCCAAATTCTCTAAGCTCTTCTCATCTTAAACCTCAGCAATCTCATTCTCTTCTCACCTGTATGACAACAGGCATCGTCCATTCCACAAGTCTCTGACCTGCCCTACAAAACTCACAGTCCCTTTTCTTTCCTACTTCAAGAAGAAAAAAAAACAACAACAAAACACACGAACACCAACATAGCTATTTTTTTTTTACAGTGACCTGGAAACATTTGTCATTTCATCGCTGCTGTGGGACAGCAGAATCTCTCCTTTCAGCTTCCCAAATCCTGCCCACTGCCGAGCCAGAAATCCCTCTCCCAAACCACTGCTCAGAGCCAAACAAACGACTTCTCGATCCCAATTCTTCTGTCTCCTACACACACATTGATTTTCCATCCTGCCCTCTGTGCGCCTCACGGGATAACTCACCCATTTGCAAGAGAAAGCATCAAGTTTCAGGGTCACATTCACACAGGTTGTCTGAACACTGAGGGTTGTTCACTGTACTCTTTGGATCCCAAATTCAGCATCTGATGTGCTATGGAGAGGGAAAGACTCTTCCAAGCTCCCATCTAACCTCCCCATAGCCCTTCTCTGATCACCAAGGACTGGCGAGCGCAGCTCTCCAGCTAAGGATGCTCATTGCTAACCTACCAATGCCTTTGTCAAAGAGGAGACTCTAAACTTCTCTCCTCCTGGCTGAATGCTATTGCCCTCTAGTTACACTTCAGTGCTTTAAAAACATCCTTCCGAAATACTCTGCACAAACCCCTTCTCATAGTGCTGATCCCAGCAGAACTGCCCCACCTTCTCTCACAGCCAATTCTGCCTCCACCAGTAATACGTGCAGCATTTTTCTTCCTCATCTCCCCTTCTCCTCCCCATCACACTGCTCTTCACAGCATTTACTGTGCCTCCCTCCCTTCAGCTTCAGGTAATCCAGGAAAAAAAAGCTGCTACTTCAAGACTGCGGATCATTTGGAAGAAATAAACTGCATAAATATACCAAATTCACAGGCACACCTTTGGGAAAGAGCTATCGGGAAACTTGGGCTTGGAATAAAGGAGGCTGCAATGTAGTTTTTTTACAGGCCACACAGGTAATGGGGCATATTAAAATATGTAAAATATATATTTTTCCATATTTTAACAGCATGGATTGAAAACAAAAGGTTATTCTTAATGGGTGTGGTCAAGCATTTATCTCCATCATCCTCCCACTCCCATCCACTCTTAGCAGGATGAAACCAAATCCAAAAAGCCTATATTCCTGCCCTCATAATATCAGATGGAAGTGGGAAAGGCAGGGGAGACCCTTCTTACAAAGAGTAGGAGGCCACTAAAGGAAACTCTTTTTCCCATACATTCATCTCACACGATGATTTCTACGGTCCATCTGTTTCCTGGCTCTTGAGCATCATTCACGAAGACTCCGGAGGCTCCTCAGGTATCTTCTCCCAGCTGGAATGCTGCCCACAGCTGAGAGGGGTTTGTGGAGGCAGGGGGAAGGAGGAAGCAGATCTTGCAATTTGTACTGCATACAGAGCTCATATCCTGGACACGAGAGGTTGGTGGAGCCACTGAGTCCAGACAGAAGCAGCCAGTTAAGTTCCCTTTGTAGGAACCCTTTGGGTTTGTTTGTTTTTCTCTTTTCTTTTTTTTTTTCTTCTGTTTTTTGCACTTTTGGAAGAGACTTCTTAAAATGCCAATTCTTGACGTGACCAAGGACTCCGGAACAATGCATAAGAGCCTTATCCCCTCCCCTCTGAAAGGCTGCTAGTTCCCCCCACCGAGGGCACTAGGACGCTGCTGAAAATGGCACAGAACTGGATGAGATTTCGGCTGATTTCACGATGGTGATGACACTGGTGGTGGCAACTTTGGTCGGGGTAATAGGCCCTCGCGCCACAGTACGAGCAAAGGTCTGGAGTGCTTCGTACTTGGAGCGCAAGGCATCCAGCTCTAGCTTCATGCTGCTGTTTTCTCTGGCCAGCTTCTCCACCTCTTGCTGCAGCTCAACCCGCTGCCTCTCGAGCTCCTCTTTCTGAGTCACACGCTTGATGCGGCAGCTGGCAGCGTAGCCCCGGTTCTTCAGCGTGCGCCTCCGCTGCTTCAGACGGATGACCTCCTCTTTGGTGAGACCCCTCAGGTGCTGGTTCAGCTCCCGTACGGACATTGACACGAGTTCATCATCACTCAGCACTGGGGCATTCTCTCCCGACTCCTCCTTTACCTGCAAATACCAACAGCACAGGGGTAGCAGCGACCCGACGTGAGCGGATGCTCTGGGCAGCAGAAAGAGAAAAGGCCACCCCTCAGCAACGTGACAGCCCTACCTGGAATACACCCCCGATGTGCTGTGGAGAGCACAAGCTCCACTAATACATCTGGGTTAAACATGGCAGAGATCTGAGCACTGTAGCTGTCTGGGTTCGGGTCACCCTCTTAGGTCAGAGAAAGCAGTGAGCTTTACACACCCAGCGTGAACCCAACAGCAAGATTTTCAAGGGGATAAATGTAAAGTCGGCTGAAGCCTTTTTTTTGTGAAGTCCTTTGTCAGGACTCAGAATTCATAATGAACGCTAAAGACGACACCTTTTCCCAGCATTATGCTGGGACACCAGTGCAGCATCTCAAAAGCAGAATAGCTGCTTCTATGCAGGGCTTAATTCAGCATTTTGTGGTTTTTTCGTTGAAGATTGCTCATTTGGGTAGTGAACAAAACCAACCATGCTTGGCTTCAACAACAGCCTGATTTGGTTTTGCTGGGGCACAGCATGTAGTAACTGAAGTTACATGAGAAAATCACCAAGGCGTTGCCCTTTTCTTAAGCACATTTGCCACCACCATTATTTTCAGAATTACAGAATTGTTTAGGCTGAAAAAGACCTTCAATATCACTGAACCCAGAACTTTTAAGACACCATCCTTTTGTCTTTTCAGAGACTGCAGGACGTACAGAATGAAGAGCCAAAACACTAGAAAGAAATTTCAACAATGCATGAACAGCCCATGCACGGACCACCATCAAGCCAGTATGTCCAAGGCATTTACTGTCTCGTGGATCTGGGAGACACCAGCTGAAAAAGTCCCTTCCCCAGCGCCTCCCAGTCCTGAGAGTAAAAGTACTTCATTGCCAAGCCTGGGAGCACTGGTTTCAGGACGCTGCCAATTCCTCCTATAGTCAGAAGGCTCTTGGATAGCTGCTGGGATATGCCAGCCTCCATGCCATCCCAGAGACTTCAGGCCTCTTTCTGGGTAATGCCCGTATTCTTCTACCCTAACCTTTCCTGTAGACAGTGGGAAATTGTACTGGCACCCATTCGTAAGAGTCTCTCGGAATGAAAAAGAACAGTCACGTACGACCAACATCGCACAGCTCTGCGACAGCCTCCCCAGCCACCCAGCACCACCCACTCTGCTCCTTCCCTACCTTTAATGCCTTGTTCGGTTTGGGATTAGTCGTCATAACCTGAGCACAGTCTTCCGGACAAAACTGCTCAGAAATTGCAACTGGAAAAACAAAACAAGGTTTCCAGGTTAATCTCAGAGATGAGGGCAAGAAGAAGATACCCACCACACAGCCCAAACCCCCAAATCAACCACCATTAAAAGAAATAAGTACACAGTTATTTGAAGCACTGGGATGGATTCAGATATCATTTACCCTATTCAGATCAGAGAAATTTGTGTTGACGAGTGCATCGCTTTTTAACGCCAAGACCTCATATTTTGCTGTTAACCACACTAAGATCCAGCAGAGAAGACAGGGTAGGGAGGAAAGAAGGACACCCACATTCATCTGTAAACAAGAGTCACACTAAGCAACACGCACCACCTTGCCATGTGCCGCCCCTTCCCAAGGGGAGAATGGAGCGTGGCCTCCAAGGCCCCGTCACTGGCTCACCTCCCTCTGGAGGCATCCCAGACGCTCCAAATGGCCTATTAGGGACTGAATTAAGAGTTACCTCTGCTCATAAAAGGCACTGAAAAGCCACAAGACAACAACTCCCTTCATTCTCATTCTGATGATTATTAGCCCGCCTCGAAATTGAGCCAGCAACCCAGAGAGAAGCTGCCTGGTTTGTAACCTGCTTCCAGCGCTGTCCCCACCCAAAGGACGCTACCAGAAAACCCAAACAGCAGAAACAAAAGCCCCCGACAACAAAGCCAGGAAGGAGTTCACCTCTCCCAACACACCAAGACTGTTGCTTCCCAATCCTCCAGCCCCAGACTGCGAGAGCAGACCTGCTTGATATTTCTAGTGACGTGGAGGCATGTCCATCGCCAGCCAGCCCGTCCCCTGCCGCGACACTGCCCTTCACTCTCACCTTAGCCAGTGACTACACCCCTCTGGCCAGCGCCTTGCAGAAAATCCACCTGCCCACACCTCCAGCCAACCCCTTCACCCCGCGGTGACGGCAGCACGACGGCCCGATGGTACCTACCCCGGGAGAGGCACCGGCAGCCGCGCCACCATCACAGCCTCTGCTATGGCTCCCCAGCGGGGAGGGGGCGAGGCGCCGGTGCCCCCGACACAGGGCGGCTTCGAGGGCTGCACACCCACGGCACCGCAGAGCGCTGCCTGTCTGGCGGGAGTCCTCTCTCTCCCCCCACCTTCGCCAGCCCAGCCCAAACCCTCCCCATTTCCACGTCTGCATCGTGTCACACATCCTAATCATTCATGAAAAATCCAGCCAAAGCATCCCAAGCATGATTCCCTTCTGATAGTTGCCATGGTGACCTTGGGAAAGTAGCCAACCCGGAGACAGTCGCCATGGAAACAGAGAAGCCCAAAAGCAATAATGACTTCAGGTCATGTCTGTGCAAAGACATCACGAGGTCGTCGGAGAGTAAACAAACTCATTCATATCTGCAAACAGGGGTGGCGGGATTTGGGGGGGTGCAAAGGTGGGGCGTGGGGACTGGTGGGAGCCGGGTGGGTGAAGGTGCTGGCTCAGCCCGTGCTGCTGTCACTTGAATTTTATCAGTCAAGACACCTCATCATCACACGACTTACGTAAAAATCAAGATGAAGAGCAGGAGGGGAAAAAAATAATCCTGTAATTGCAGAGCTGCAAGATACTATCCTAGATATTAGGGAGTGTATTTAGGCGCCTCCTCTATTTTTAAGCCCGAGACAGCACAGCTCTCCATGTCTGGAGGAGGGACAAGGACAGCCGCACAGCACACAAGCCAAGATGCTCCGTGATGAATGGACCACTTACAGCAACTGGTGTGCGCTGCATTTTCTAGAGCATCACCGAGTCCTTCCCTGCTCTCCTCCAGCACTGAGCCCCACCCCGGGCACACCTCCAGCCACAGCCCCTGTCTCGCCAGGACAGCAGGAATGGGCAAGGCACAGGGCAGGGGGGGCAAGTCCCAGCCCCCACAGCTGCCTCTGACAGACGGGGATGTGCCCAACCTCTGTCTGCACGCTCCTCAGGGCAGGATCTCCCGCGAGCACAGGCACCTCTTCAGACCCAGCACTGCCCTTTCACCGTCCATCGCTTCCCCTCCGCACCAGGCACTTGCTGCCCGCCCCTACCTCCCGGCCGGAGGCGCAGACGTAGGCACTGGCAGCTGGGAGGAAGGAAAAAGCTCCTTGTCTTGGCCAACAGGTCTCGGAGCTGAGGAGCGCAGAGGCGCTGCCAGTGCGTGGAGGAAAGGGCCGGCAGCCCCCTCCCTGCAGAGGCGCAGCCGGGCCGCAGGCAGTTGGTGCCATAGTTATGCAGTGAGTCACCAGCTGTTTACAGAGTTTGAGCGCTCACATTCCCACAGCATCAGAAACTCTTCCTTCCCTCGGCGGCATCCCCCCTCCCTCGCCGCCCCCATCCCTACAAGGGAAGGGGCGCGCTGGGCGCGCTGGCCGCTCGCCGCGCTGCGAACGCCGGAAAAGGAAAGGCAAAAAGGAGGGGGAGGCCAACGACAGCCCCGTCACACCCACCAACTGCACAAAAAGCCTTTTGATCCTCACCCAGCGCGCCTTCAAAGCGTTTTCTGCGCCAGCCGATGGAAAAACTGAACGCGGCCACTTGGCCGCGCGGAGATGGAAAGAAATGTAAAGTATCATGGAAAACAAGAGCCGAGGGGTGAGGCTGCCTCCAGCGGGGGTCAGCGTGAGGGCTCACCTGCCACCCCGAGCAATGCTCCGGCTCCGAGTGATGAAACCCTTCTGGTCACCTGTTGCTCCATGTCACCAAAGCAACAGCTCCTTACCCTGCACATTCCTCAGCGGACAGCACAGGCGCTCGGCACGGCGTCTTCTGCTGCACACCTGTCTCCCCACACACACCAAGGCACCCTGGATGGGCCAGCATCCCTCAGAGATAGGCTGGGATCCACCCTACTGCACCAGGGGCCAGGAGCCAGAGCTGCTGCTGATACAGAGATTGATGAGGAAATTCAAGGCACCATCAGGAATTGTGATGCCAGACCCTCTTAAAACAAGGGTGGGAGACTGGGGGCTGGCTTGACCCAAAGGGCAGAATTCCACAGAGGAAGTAGGAACACTCAAACAGGCTCAAGTCTCACACTCAGATATGAGTGCCAGGCAGAGTCTTACCTCTGCACTAGGTGAAGGCACAGGTGTGGTCCGGGCTCCGCTCGAAACCGATACAACACTTGCAATCCTCACCAGCAGTCCTCCAGGGCCTTGGGCCTCATCTCCTCATCTACCGAATCCTTCCCATCAGGACTATTTGGGACTATGCAGCTACCAGCAAGAAGACACTAAAAATCAGCATGTCATCTCCAACACTTACGAAGCAAAACCCCACAAAGAAATCGTAAACCACTCCGCAAACAAGTCATACCCAGCAGCGTTCCCTAAACACGCTGCACAGGGGTCTTCTGGGACCCTGCCTGCGATTTGATTATTAGAACCCTTTTAGTCTTTACCCTACTCCTGCCCTTCTTTCCTTAATTGCGTTTGCTGCATCACATCTAAAATTAGGAGCTCAGCTTTTTGGAACGAGGACCGTGTTACATCCCTGCTCTGTAAGCAGTACGACACACTTCGAACGCCACATCAATAAAGCAGCAAGTAGTATTACACCAACTGTGAGGGGAAAAAGCTTTTCCAGAGCAGCTCCACGCTCGTATTTACAGCAAGTGTTTTGACTGTGGGTTACATAAAGAGCCCTTGTAATTCTGCAATAAAGTTACCCATTGACAGCCTTGCCAACGCCCTCTCCCTCTCTCAGACAGCTCCTATGCCTCCTGCAGCATCCTCCCAAAAACCTGGAGGTCTCCAGCTGACATCCTAAACCTGACAGTCTCAGCTAAGAGCATCTAGAGATCCCAGTTCCTTTGCTTTGAAAAGGAAAGGCAGCAGAAAGCCTGACTCAGGCAGAGCTAGGACAGAGCTTTCCACACAAGGCTTGCAATTAAGAAAGAAAACATGCCAGAGTGAGATTTCAGACTTTCCACGCTACAGGGCTTTCCAAGCGCGTTACACATTAAGGAATTACTATAAAGTCACTGCCGACACCCGACAACTGCGGATGAACTTGAATTTTAAAACTCTGCACTGAAAGACAACCCCGGCCAGAACATGAGTGCCTGGCAGACAGCCCTGCTGGTGTTTAGCTTCCATCCTCACACACATACAGCAAACTGAAAACATGCAACCCTCACCTTCCGCCAGGCCAGCGACGACTTCCCGAGGGCAGAAAAACAGCGCAAGGTTCAAGCGGCGACGGGGATCTCTGCCATCGTGTCTCAATTCAGCGCCGACGGCTTACGCAGGGAATACTCTACTCATTCCCAAATGCAGCCATTTAATTCCTAGGCAGCTGTTTAAATTTCTCGTTTATCCGCAAGTTATTCCCAGCTCCAGAGCGCTAGCCAAACGGATGTGCCTACCACGGGCAACATCTGAGCTGACAGGTGAAGGCAACTACAGATGCTTAAATCCTCGTCGCCGTGCCTCTGCCGCTCGGAGGCACGACACGGATTTCCAGCACATTGCAGCATGGTAGGCAGAGCACCATCCCTCTCCCCATCATTCAAAAAGCCATTCTCCTGCTCTGACAACCTTCACACATCCTGTAAGGCAGACTGACGCTTGTCACTCATTTGTAATGAGAGCGGGGAGGGACAGGCTGGTGGTGTGAATCAGAGAGTAGAGAAGCATATGCGAGGCAATATATTTGACATGAAGAGAGAGAAGACACAAGGAGGGGGTGAGTCACTGTTTACTGTTCTAGAGGAGCTCCACGCAGCCCTCGCCCAGCTGGCCAGCTTTCCATTTCCCTTATGGATCGGAACCAGCATCCAGCAGCAAAGAGGAGCTTCAGGAACCTTCAGAGCACATCTGAGAGCTGCCAGGACACAGCTCTCAGAGGCGCTCTCTGGGGAAGCCTGGACACGGATCAGACAGTCTTCAGTGGTTTGGTAAACAACCTAGTCAGAAGCTGCAGAGAGCCTGTGGTTAGGGAGCAGGGATATGGAGTACCAGGCGGGTACGCCTGTGTGTCACCTCTGAAACTTCATGGAGGAGGAGGCTGAAGGGGAAAGGTATGCGACAGCCAGCCCTGGTACTGACAAGCTTACAGCACTTTTTCCATCACGTGCTTGTAAAATGCGGTGACAGAGATATACTGGAATTACACCTCAGCATCACCAGCCCAGAGATGCATCTCCCCAGCCAGACAAGCTGAGCCACCAAGCAACAAATAACTTGCTCGGACGTACAGCCGGACCCTGGGGCAGAGCTGCGACTGGGATTCCTAACTTTGCTGCTCCTGACCCTGAATGCCAGCCATCAAGTCAGAGATCTTCACTAACAGCTAATAATGGAACATAGCAGCATTGCTATTTGGCATCCTGCAATATTGCAAAGCAGTGGGATCCACTATGCAGCCTGTCCCTCCACTCGGGAGCGCAGTGCCAGGGTAATTGCTCTCATTACTGCCTTCTCCCAGCCCTTGTGCTGATGGTCACAGAGCACTGCATCGCTTGTGCTTGCTTCATGCTTGGAAGACTCTCTGCCCAAGTTTGAAGATAGCCTCAAACAATAGCTGAGACAGAAGTGGAAACTGCCTGTTCATCTCTACAGGGTGCTGAGCCTGAAACTTCCTGATAATTGAAAGTGCTAGCACCGCTCAAGTATTTCACAGCTGGATGTTTACAAAAATGATCAGCGAGCAAGCTTATCCCACAAACCCCGACTGCCGCAGGGGCCAGCGCTCCCAGCTGTCCTTTCTTCACTTCCCAAACATCTCACACAGCTAGAGATTTTCAATACCAAGTCTTGCAGCACATTCCATGCCATTAATCATCTTCCAATGTTGATGGAAATCAGAGGGTATCAAGCTGATCTGTATTTTTCCCTTTCAGGAGGCACACAGCAGTACTGAACTCCATGCCACAACAGATTGCTGAGACGGGCGACGGCGCAGAAATGACATAAAACATGACAAAGCACGCTGTCCTTGACAGGCAAGCGGGGGGAAAAAAAATAAAAAAAAGCCAACAAATTTCTGCCTCTGGTTCAGAAACAGTTGTGAAGCAAGACAAGAACCTGGCGTAAGACAGCCGGCAACATTGAACAGGGCTCAAAGCCCTGTCACGCTCTGAGCCCGCAGAAGCGGGCAGGGTGTCCTGACGGCCAGAGTCACCGCGTGCCCAACCTTGCGGCAAGCGCCCCGCCGCTGCTCGCTGGCAGCCCCAGGGCCGGCAGCCCGGCCGGGCGGCAGCAGAGTTAACTCCGCGGCCGCGCAGCCCTGCGCGCTGCCATTGGGCGGCCGCGGCGTCCATCAGCCCGAGGAAGTGACTGCACGAGGAAGGCTCGAGGAAGGGCTCTCCGCAGGCAGCACCGCGGACACACACGGAAGGAGAGGGGCGAAAAAGCGGAGGGACGCACGCTCCTTTCAGCAGTGAGAAAAGATCATCAGGTAAACGCATCCGCTGCTAAAACCCCCGACAGCACCCACGGCACGACGCGCTGGGCTGGGGCGCAGGGCTTACAAAAACTGAAAGTGCAAGAAAAAGGCGTGCAGCTTTTCAGGGAAACGCTTTCACTGGCTCCCTCCACCTTCCGCAATCCCAGCTCAGCTTTAGGCACGCTGGCAAAGGAGGGGGCGGCCAGGTGAAAGCGAAAATGGAGGCCTTTCCCTTTTCTGTAACAACTTTGCCCAAAGGGGGCTCGTTCCTAATTTGAGACTTCATGGCCTGCTTTCAGCAGAATCTGTAAAATAAATCCTCCACGGAGGAACCCACGAGGGAGGGGAGCGGGCTCTCAGCCCGAGGAAGAGGAGGAGGAAGGAAACAGACCCTGACACACTGTGAGAGTTTGGAGATCTCAGTTCCCGTCGCTTGTGGCCTGGATGTTTCCCCACCTTATGCCGCTGCCGTCACGGGGAGCTTGAAGAGGTTCCCCCCACCCACCTCCTCACTTCTGATTAAATCCCCAAACGGTCCCGCACCCACCAGACAGTCACGCGGCAGTGCCCGCTCCCGGAATGTCACCGTCCCCTTTCCTCCCACCGCCAGTCCCTGGGCGGCCGCAGAGCACCCCGTTTCCAGGGCGGCCCCATGCACACGCATCCCTCCCTCCCTCCCNGCAGTGCCCGCTCCCGGAATGTCACCGTCCCCTTTCCTCCCACCGCCAGTCCCTGGGCGGCCGCAGAGCACCCCGTTTCCAGGGCGGCCCCATGCACACGCATCCCTCCCTCCTCCGGGACCAGCCCGAGCACACCACGCACCTCTCCCTCTTTCGACCCGACCAGCAGCTGTGCTCAGCAGAGATAAGCCCCCCACCCGCCGCAGCGCTGACCCCCCAGCCCATCCGACGGGCAGCGACGCGCCCGCCTGGCATTTCCCGGCGGCGGCTGCTCCTGCCCGATAACCCGGGGCGGAGAGCGGATCACGAAGCCGCCACCACGCCCGGCCACCGCCGCACGCCGCGGCCACGCTGCCCGGCCCCGGCTGCGCCCCGGCTCCCTCCGTACTACAAAAGCTGCTATTTTTAGTCGGCGGAGCGCGCGGCGTCACAACAGGTTTTCTCACATGTATTTTAAGAGCCATTCAAAGGCAGAGGCAGGCAGCGCGCTCATCCTCGGGGGGAAGAAAAATAACAACAAGAGACAGGAAAGCATCACCCCGGCGAACACCCAGGGGACCCCCAGCCCCACGTCCCCGAGGGTGCGGGGGTGCTGCCAGCCCCGTCCCACGGGGGTTGAGCGGTGCCGGCTCCGCGCCGGTGCGAGGTGACAGGGAAGATGTGACCGCCGAGCCGTCGCGCCCCCGCCCCCCGGGGGCATCGGG